>JZKD02S1672974.1:796064-832596 GCA_000966675.3 Picea glauca | reverse complement strand
GCTGCATGTGAGGCTATCTGGATGAGGAAGATCTTGGTTGGTTTGTTTGGTTCTCATTTAGATCCGACAATGATTTATTGTGATAATCAGAGTTGCATTAAACTCTTGATTAATCCTTTGTTTCATGACAGATCTAAGCATATATATATTTGGTATCATCATCTCAGAGATTGTGTGCAGCGGAAGATCATGTTGCTTCAATACATTCCTATGGAAGATCAGGATGTAGACCTTCTGATGAAGGCGCTCACCAGGAGCAAATTAGAATATCATAGAGACAAGATTGGGGTGAAGGATAATCCCTTTCTTGTTGAGAGGGAGTGTTAAAAGTCAACAAGAAACATGTGTCTAATTTACTTTTCCCTTAAATAAATTAGAAAATAAATATTAATCTATTATTTCATTCATAATTGAGTGAGTTGGATTTGTAACAGAATTATAAGTGTAGTTAAGTGAGTTAATATCAGTTGTACTAGTTGTAACTAAACATGCACTAGTGAGAGTTTAGTTAATCAGTGAACTCACATGCAACTAAAGATTCGCCACAGTTAACTACATGCATGTCAGATCCAGTGGAGACCCAGTTGAGATAACAGGTGAAAGGGACAGTTTGGCTATCAGTTGTGATTTGATCACACATGCAGTGGATATGCTTATGAGCATGCGCAAACTAGGAAATTATGATTCATTGTGAGAATTCGAATTGCAGAGTTTGTGCAGAGGAGGCAAGCTGTCTGGACACATGAATTGGCACATGTATTTGCTGATTTGTGTATGATAGTGTGAGACTATTGTATTGTACTGAGAGCTCTTGGATTAGAGTTTTGTATGAGATTTTTTCATGATTCATGATATACATAATATATGATAGTGGGGTTTTTAGATTTACTCTTTCTTGGTAAAACTTCTATTTTATGTGTTCTTGATATTTCACTTTGTGATTGTGGTTGTGATCGTGGTTTAATTTTCCACAAAAATAATAGTAGAAGCGATTCTGTATTTAACAGTGGCATAATTATTAGATCAGGAGAATCGTAGGAAATACTTAATTTGTATTGAAATTTCTACAGAGTTCATCCCTTCCTTTATACATTGTATTTTGTGTCTAGTACTATTTCCATGTTTTCATTCCTCGTCAACTTCTTCTATCCATTTAGGAATAGAATATCTAATGGAATATAAAATTGAGGCTTATTTTATTATGGGAAGGGCATCTTCTACCAAATTGGCCTTCCCTTTTTTGTAGATTATTTAAAAATAAAACCCTTGGATTTTTTCTACCCATTTTTGTTTCTCTTCTTATGACAATATTTGCTGTAAAAAGTACTTTAGTTTATCATGGTATGTCTTCATTGTAAAATTCCTCCCAAGGAGATACTGTTGTCATTTTTGTATTAATTGTAAAATTGCTTCCATTTATTTTTCATATATAAATTTCACCAAGTAATTTCACTTGAATTGTTTAATTTCCACAACCAATGGTGTCCCTTATTGCATCAATAATTCTCCAATTTCTTGTTGTGATGCATAACATTCAACTATGAATGTTTTACCAAAACTAGTTTCTTCCAATACTAATGTAGAAGACGTTTCACCCTTTAAGAGTGAGAATTCCAAGGTAGCCACTTCCTTCCATACAAATTAGTTTTTCTTCAAGAGATGTGTGAGTGGACTTGCAATTTGTGCATAATTCTTAACAATTTTCTTATAATATTCTTGAGGACACCAAAATTTTCTAACACTCTTGATGTTTTTAGGAATCGTCTAGTTTGTAAGAGCTTGGATATATTGAACGTCCACATTAACCCCTTCCATTGAAACAATATGACCAAAATACTCTAATTATTGTTTCCCCAAAGAACTTTTGGATCATTTTACATAGAATTGACGATTCTCAAGAATTTTTTGGATATTATCCACATTTTTAATGTGGTCTTCCCATGATTTTCTATCGATAATTATATCATTAAATAAAACCAACACAAAATTTCTATGTAGGGGTCAAAAAAAATTGTTCCTAAGGATTTGAAAAGTATAAGGAGAATTATTCAACCCAAAAGGCATGAACAATAACTCATATTGCCCTTCATGTGTTCCAAAATCTATTTTGGGAACGTCTTATTTTCTTATTCTAATTTCTTGGTATCATAATTTAAGATATATCTTTGTAAATCTAATAGCTCATCAATATTTGGAATGTGGAATTTATCATTGATGGTGATTTTTTTAAAATCTCTATAATCAAGACACTTCCTACAAGATTTTTTTATTTTTTTTTATCACTGTAACTGCTAGAACTAAAAATGAACTCCTACTTAGTTGAATAATACTTGAATCCATAATCTCTTATACCATTTTGTCAATCCCCTCCTCTTGTTGATGAGGACATATATAAGGCCTTTTATTAGGAGGACTACTTCGAGGTATTAGTTCAATTTTATGTTCATGGTATCTACATGGAGGTATCCCTTTAGGAATTTCTTGGAAGACCCTATGGTTCTTTCCCAAGATGCATTTTAATTCCTTTGGAGTATATTCCTCTTCATGATTTATTTCCATAGAATACATTCAAACCAAAAAATCCCCTACTACCCTTTTTTAGGATCTTTTACATTATATGAGAGTTTATTACCTAATAAGCTGTAGATTTTAAGCCTTTGAGTTCTTATTAAATTGCTTCCAATTCAAATCTCATGAATGATTCGTTATAGTTTGTAGAGAGTGTACCTAATGTTCTCAACCATTCAATCCTCAAAACAACATCTACTCCTCCAATGGAAATGGGATATATTGGGATTTATAGTTTATACTCTTCCATACTAAGTTGAATGTTATGGAACTTTTCTGCATAATTAACACACCCCTAATTAGCAACAAAAAATTGAAAACAAATCAGTGGATACACAAAACAATCGAGTCTCTCTGCTAATATTTTATCAATGAAATTATGCATACTACAAGAGTCAATAAGAACTATCACCCTTTTATTCTTAATGTATACTGCAAGGTTAAGGGTTTGAGGTGCAGACAAACCCGCCAATGCATGAACATATATTTCACACCTATCATTGTTGTGTACAAATTTTTCATATGTTTCCTTCTCTTTTAAGTTCACAATTTCTTCCTCATTCGTTTATACAAATGCCTCTATTTCCTCTTCATCATTATTCTCCAAGGTCAAGAATTTTGTTTCTTGACATTTATGCCCTTTTCAGCATTTTCTATTCCAACCAAATCATATTCATTTTTCTCTTATTTCCTCCATTTCCTTATGTGATATTTCAGTAGTTTGAGGTAGGGTTTCCTTGTTATCCCGAAATCTATATCTACTTCCTTTATATATTTCAGTGATAGAATTTTTGTAGCCCTATTATTGGCTTGAATATGATGAGAAAATTTCATAGCTTCCATAATATTTTCATCATGGCTTAAGAAAATATCATGTTCAATGTCTTCTTTCAATCCACCAATGTAAACTTCCAATATATTTTGATCACTTATGTTATCCACCCTTTTGGCCAACACTTGCAATTATGACTTATAATATTTAGTATCACCTAAGTGCTTCATTCTTTTCAATTGAATAAAGTAATATTATTCCAAAAAAATTCCATATTGTTCTTCTAAGTCTCTTGTAAATAAACTCAAAGTATAAAATATAAGGATGTACCCTCCTTTTAACTACCCATTGATACCATTGATAGGGTTTTATCTCAAAGTAAACTTTTTCTAAGGAAATCATTTTCTCATCATCCCTAATATTATGCAATTCATATTATAGCTCTATTTGGTTCACCCATGTAAATACTTGTGTTCCATAAAACTTCTTTAATTCAACCTTGGGAAAGTTGACACCCTTAGGAACCCATCCATAATTAACTCCACTATTAGAGTTAAATCCACCTAAAAAATTATTTTTATTATGAGGTTGTTCAGAATGAATACAACCTTTATTTTCATGAGTCCCTTAGGTCACAATGTTTGTTTTATCAAGCCTCCCATCTAGGATTTGTATTATATGGGCCACTAGCTTCTTTTCCATTTGTTTTGTCTTCTTTTCCATAGGTTATCTATTTTCATCCATAATTTCCATGTTAGTTTCCACATGTTATATTTTTTTGTGTTAACCACATCATCACTTATTATTGACGTAGCGCTCAATTCATTAAGTTGGTCCTCCAATATAGTTATATATCTATTCATTTTATTCGTGAGTCCTGGATGAGATTTCTGGAAATTTAATTTGTGATGTAATATTTGGAGCACACATAACCATGTGGGATAACAATAATAATACTCTTGTTTTTTCTCTTTATCACAAATTTTGAATCAACACAAATAGATATTGCAATCAAAATTAATTCCAAATGTAAGTTATGTACCCTTATAACCATAATTTTGAGACCATATTTCTATCCAACCATTGTCCTGATGCATCTGTGGAATTTCAACACTTTCAATATAGAGTCAATCATTATATTAATTATCATCTATCTCAATTCTTTCAGAGTGGAAAATATTGGAGGAATCATCTTCCAAGGTCATTTTAATATCAAGTCCTAGTTTGGATATTTGGGGTTTGAAACCTTTCAGATCCAATTTGAGGCATCAAACAACATTGTTTAGGGTAAAAAAATTCATATCTTTATCTTAGACCCCTTGAATATATTATACACATAAAGACATTTCCAACTATGCAAAAATCATGTCAATCAATGCTCATATGCCAAAATTTATACTTTCTACAAGTTGACCTACTGTGTTGACCAACATGGTACAAGTGGATGTCATATTATCCCCCATTACTCAACATATGGGGCTAGCAACATATGGAATTTAAAGAATCTTATAAAAGGTCTAAAAAATTATAAAAATTTAGGGTTAAGGAAGTAAAATCCCTAACCCTAGATGGGTATCGAGTGATGTTAAATATGAGGCCACTATGAGGAGAAATAATTCCATTCTTTAGCATTGTATTTGATGGTTGAGTAGAGAACCTAGGAGTGGTATTTTGATAGAATAACAGAGGAGGAGAGATTATTTTGTTTTGATACATGACACAATGTCAAAGGAAACTCCTCAAATAATGCCTCTCCCTTTTTACTTTCATTTGAAGAATAGAGAGCAAAGTGGCCTCACCTTCTAGCTGGGTTTTCTCCCATATTGGGATTCTAAAGTTATATCTTGTGTTTATTAGCGAATAATGTGTGAGTATTTATTTATTTTCTCTATTATTTACATTTCAAAAAATTTTAAAATTTTAATTAGAAAACCAATAATTAAGGAATCTGATATCTAAAGGAAATTAACCTTCACAGTGGATATTTCAATATTTTATTAATTTTTTTATGACTGCTTAAATCCAATGGAATATACATAGAAGTCTATAGATAATATTGGCAGCATATTAGGTTTTCTTGAGGTAATTATGGAAATTTGTAGGGATCTTGGAATCAATTTGAGAAGCAATTTGTAGGACCCTAGCCATGGTCGATGTGTCTGTACATAATAACCCTTGAGATATAGAAAATGAGATATTTACGAGGATTGAAAAGTAAGTCACTGACATATCTCACAATATTTCCCTTATCACAAAGTCTCTATAAATAAATCTTAGATCGATCAAATAAGTTGGAGGATCAAACTTAGATATTGGATTAAATGGGAAAATAAAGGATAACAAAGACCCAGAAAAGGAGTCACAAAGATAACCCAAGAAATATCACCCAAGTTCGAGTACCATAAACCTTTCATGATATTTATTCAATACAGAAGAAAAATTGGGCATTAATCCATACCATGGGGAGATCGATGCATTAAGCCGAATCATTGGTTGCAACAAACATAATTTTATTTTAGTGTTCAACATATAGATGAAGAACAAAATATATCATTTTCCATACTTAAGTTTGAGGACCATGATTTAACCTGGTGAGAAAGAGATACGTAAATAACTAGTGTAGTGGGTGATCTTCCAATAACTAGGTAGGAGGAATTTAAAACCCTCACCAAGTCCCAGCTCTACCCTATCAGATATGTATAGGACCAATGGATCCGATGGCACTACTTCAAGTAGAAGCAAGGGAGTAGTATGTAGGAGTACAAAACTAATTTCAGAAAGTTGGCCATCATGATGGGTATCTCTCCTAAGTACCTAGATGTACTACTCAAGTATATTGGGGGGTCTACATAGACATCTATGAAATAAAGTGATGTTTTTCAAGACAAGGATAATGGACGAGGCATGTGTACAAGAAAATTATCTAGAAAACATATTCCATAAGAAAGGGTAGCCAAGCAGTTGCAAGCAGAAAGAGATACATGAAGCTTGCAAGGAGGGGAAGAACAAGTGGAAAGGGGGAAATGATAAGAATAAGAAAAACCACTAGACATCAATGCAAGGATCCTAGAAATCATTGTAACAATTTCAATATTGATGGGAACATGAAGCAACAGTAATGGAAACTACATCTACAGTTGAAGCTGAAGAACTACAAGAAGGATGTAAAGAAAAAGAATATTTTAGCCATGGATTTGAGCAATTAGGTTGAAAGAAACTTAGATGTGGATGGTAATATTTTTTTCATATTAGTTAAAAAAGAGTTGAATCTATGTAGCCTTCATTACCAAGAAGAGAAGGAGATGAACAAACTCTTCCAAATCAAGATCCAGGTCAAGAAGACCAAGATAGATGCCCTATTTGACTTTGGTTCACATGTTATTCTCATATAAATGGATATAGACAACAAGATTGTATTGTAGGTTTTCAATTATCCTATCCCATATTCATTGGGATGGGTAAGAAAGAATTCAAAGATCAAGTTCATGAAATAGTGTAAGATTAAATTTGTTGTAAGTGTTGATTTTATTGATGAAGTGGAATTGGACATAGTACACCTTGATGTATGTGGAGTATTGTTTGGAATCCCATACATGTATATGAGGGATGCATTATTCATTTGGAGATCCAACCAGTACTAAACAATCACAAATGGGAAGTCTCACATCATCAAAGCACATAAAGACTACTCAAATATGTCACTGGTAAGTTCCAACCAAACCAAGAAGTTGTTTTTTACGTTTATTAAAAGAAAATCAGTCTGATAATGAGTCAATAAGAGTAAATGAATCACTCAAGGGGTGTAATAAAGACAAGAAACAATATTTGGAGGAGTTTATATAGGAATACAAAGGAGTGTTCCAAGATATTAAAGGAATACCACCTGGCAGGGAAGTGGAGAATGAAATACAGTTATTTCTAGACTCCCTGTTGCTTAATATTAGGATATATATATATATAGTCTATTTTGGAAGAAAATAAAGTGAAGAAGCAGTTGCAACAACTGTTGGAGCAGGGTTTTATTCAAAAAATACCATAACCTTGTGAGTTAGCTATCAAAATTGTACCAAAGAAGGATGGGACTTGGAAAATTTTTATCGAATACAAAGCATTGAACAAGATTACAATAAAAAATTTGTACCCTCTACCAAATATCTATGATCTGATTGATCAATTGAAGAACACAAAATATTTCACCAAGTTGGATCTCAAATTGGGATACCACCAAGTATGCATCAAGGAAGAAGACACCTGGAAGACCTCCTTCAAGACAAGACAAGTTTTGTATGAATGGTTGGTCATGCCCTTTGGTTTATGTAATGCACCAGCTACACTTATGAGACTAATGAATGATATATTACACACACACACACACACACATATATATGTATATATTCATTTTTTATATTATAATTGGATGATATACTTGTTTATAGTGCTACCTAGGAGGATTACATATCATATCTCATGTAGGTGTTAGAGCAACTTAAGAAGAACCAATTGTTGGTTAACCTCAATAAATGTGATTTTTCTTAGTATTATTTTCTGTATTTGGGGTATGTGATCAGTGGAGGTGAGTTTAAGATAGATTCTACAAAGATGGAGGTCATCATGAAATTCCCAATTCCTACAAATTTCATTGATGTTGGGAGTTGTTTTATGGAAAAACGGTACTCATGGAAGTTCACAGCTTCATTTTCAATGATAGTTGCACCATTCCACACCATAATAGTGAGTGGTAAGAGTTTCCAGTGGGGAAAGAGTCAACAAAATGATATCTATGATAAAAAAATAATATCAATGAAGCACCAATTCTTGCATTACAACACTTATAAAATCCTTTCGAGGTGGAGACATATGCAAGTGGGTATGGAATGGGAGAAATTTTGATGTAAGGATGAAGGTATGTATTCTATCATTCTGAAATATTTCATGGGGAAGTTCTCAACTACCCTACTTATGACAAGGAAATCGATGCCTTGGTGCAAGATATAAATAAGTGGAAGCAATATGTAATGGGAAAGGAGACCATTATCCACATAGATCACGAATCACTACAATGTTTGCAGGGCTAGTGTAAGCTACAACAAACTAGAGATTACAAGTGGACATGATTTTTACAATAATTTCATCTAGTCATCAAGAATAATAAGGGAAACAAAACAAGTTGGTACACATGTTTTCAAGGAAACCCACATCCAAGATTACATCTTTGGGAACTCGGATGCACATGGATCCTTTTACCCAAGATGCATAAAGAGATGAATACATAGAATATGAGGACTTTAAGGAGGTCTTTTAGTAGCTACAAGTCCAAATTCATATAGAAGAAGGTGATGGAAAGGCTGACTATAATTTCGGGAATGGGTTACTCTACAAGCTCAACAAGCTTTGTTTCCCTAAACGTGAATAACTACATCTTATCAGAGAGGCTCACACTTCCAATGTTGTAGGATATTTTTTAGTTGGGAAGATGGTTTCCAACTTACAGAGGTATGTGTACTAGCCTATAATGAAAAAATGTGTAGCATGATGTATTAGAGGATGTATACATTTTTTTACTACGAAGCCAAGTAATAGGAAGCAAGTTCTATACCATCCCTTACTTGTACCCACTCAAACTTGGGAAATCATTTTCATAGATTTTGTGGGAGGTTTATGTTGGCTTTGTTTCACACTTGTGTGTGTCCTTCTTAACACTAGGGAGTTTATACCCGGGGTTCTTCAAGAGTTTACCAACAAAAACCCCAAATCATCGACATATAAATCTTCAACCAAGGCCAAAGAAGGTATCACCCGAGACACAATTCGGATCACAAAGACCATATGTTATTGTGATAGGGATGAAGGATTAAGAACACAGGTATCCATTCAGGATGGAATTCATGCACTCCATTAACAACAACCTACTATTCATCAATAAGTAAAACAATACACACACATATCCAAATAACACATGAATGACACATGATAAATCAAAATCGTTGCTACTTTATTATTCCTTCCATTCCATAACACAAAGCAAATTGTATTCAATCGCCATAGAGTTTCATGTATTCTTTAGATAATTCTTAATATTTACAAAATATTGCACCCTGTGCATTCCTTAGACCTCAGACATATGAGAGAATTATACTTATATTTAGAATCCTTATATTATTACAAAGGCTTAGAGTGAGCTCAAGACACAACAACTCAATGAATCTTGTATGTGAGTGTCTAACTCTCTCACCATATAAATCTATTTATGATGTAGCTACTTCCTTCTATAACTTTCTCTACTCGGGAGCTTTGTATATTTCTTCTCCACTCCACTCGTTCTACTGACAAACTGCCTCACACACTTCTGGAATTCACCTACAATCCACATAGCCTTATAGAATCAGGGAAATATTAACTACCTTGCTAGCTCATCTATTATCAACTCCACATTCACTTGTGTTTCTTGTTCATTGTGTTTCTTGTCATAATTATTCGTGAATATTTCTAGACGATTCCTTTCTTGATTTCAGTATGCAACTTCTTCATTTTCGATGCTACTAACAAAACTTAGACCGCCACTCATATTTCATATCTTGGACTTGGTGCACAATATAAAAATCAATTCGATGTGCAATTCTTGTTCTTATTTGCACATTCAGCTTAGGTGCATGTTGGCACAGGGGAACAACCAAGGTTCATCTCCAAGAGTGCACCAATAAGACCTAACTACTGGCCCTTTTGACTACACCTACGAAGGTTGCAGGATAGAGATGTCTACAACCAAGGGAACTATAAAGTGGATCCAACACTAGAACAATACAGCATGCATATATCACTTATCAGCTTAGATATATTCCACACATCTATCATATCTACCACAACAATGCAATAATAGTATATCAAGGTAAAAGAACATAGCACCAATCACACACACAAGAAAATATATACATGGTTCACCCTCTCTCTAGGGCTACGTCCACATAAATGTGTTTTATAATGTATTGAGATGAAGCATACAGTTCTTGCCTGCGCTCTTAGCTAGCATATCTTATTTCTTCTCCTCTCTCTCTCTCCTCTCCCTGCACACCCAGCTGCAGGGTGATCTTCGCACCCAACTAAAGATATTACAATTTAGAAGTCTCTCACACTCAACACTTCTCTCTCACCCAATGTTACTCACTCAATCATGAAATGAAAAAGACAACAACAATGATCATAACATCAATAGCCCAACCCGGGTCCTTTAGACCTCTATATATACATTACAATCACTCATTGACATCCTAAGGTCAAAACCTAGGTGTCAAAACCCTAGTTACCAAAACCTTAGGTGTCTAAAACCCTAGGTCAACTTGACCCATGTTTTCAAGGATTCGCCAACCTGTCTTTCCTTCCTTCTCGCGTGGTTATCCAAAGCATCCAATGGTGGATTTTTCCGCTTGATGAGTTGTCCACAAACCTTCTTTCTTGCTATTCTGTAACCCTTGATCTCCTCATCCAACGACTTGTTTTCTCAAAATTCGCTCCATCTTTTCTGCTCTTTGCTCACTTTGACCCAATAACAGTCACTGTGTCTTCTACGCAATTCACATTTTGTATTGTATTCCTTGAGATTCGATTATTTCCATAACCAAGGGCCAACAGGCCCCCAACACTCACCTATGACTCGTCCCGAGGCACTTCATATCTGACCTTTTTGTTTTACTTCAAATTCAAACTGCGCAGTGTAACCTTTGCTTTCTTCTCTATGCCTCCTCTCCTTCCTTGTGTAGACTATATTTTTTGTGTCTGGTACCCAATTTCAACTGCACCTGGTACCTAGACCCTTTTCCTTATGATTTTACTTAGAGTTGTGGGGCAGCGGGTTGTCATAATACAATTTCAACTGACTCCCATTCACTAATCCTTCCTTCCATTCTCCCTTCAATGTCTTCAACTGCGCAGCTCCTCCTTTTGTAACATAGGTGATCTCATATGTCCTGAGCCAATGCATTCTGAACTTCCTAGGATGTTTTATGAACTTACTGTCATATACCAGTACTATATCACCTTGCTTGAATGCCTTATTCTTGATGAGCCTGTCATGATAAGCCTTTTCTCTTTCCTTTTGCACCTATTGATGAAATCCTGCAACAAATCTGTCTTCTTCGAGTTTGATCAACTATGCAGGCCTCTCTTGAACAATGACAATATCATCCATATCTGTAAAGGCAACAATTCTTAATCTTGGTACCAAATATTCCATTGGGACAACGACTTCGAGACCATATACCAACTTAAAAGGGGTCTTCCTTGTTAGCATCTTGCAAGTGGTTCTATAGGCCCATAGTACTGCTGGTACTCTTAAATCCCAGTCTTCCCTGTTCATCTTCATCAGTATTGTCTCCAAGATCTTATTGAATGCTTCCACTATCCCATTTTCTTATGGATGGTAAGGCGTTCTCTTCTGGTGATCGACTGAAAATTCCTCAGTCAAGGCTTCAACGATCTTATTTATGAAATGTGTGCCTTGATCACTCATAAGGATCTTTGGGCATCCAAACCTAGTTATGATGTCATCAAATATGAAGCGTGCAACTGTAGTTTCACTACAGTCCTTAACTGATCTTGCTTCGGCCCATCTGGTCAAGTACTTTGTTGTTGTAATTATGTATCTTTCTCCTATGTGCTTTCTTGGTGGGTTTATAGGTCCCACGAAGTCAATGGCCCATTTCTCAAATGGTTGTCGGGTCATTTGTGGTGCTAGTGGCATTTCATTTCTTCTGGATGGTTTCCCAACTCTTTGGCATACATCGCAGACTCTGTAATAGTATTTATCATCTCTGTGTAAGGCATGCCACAAAGGCCAACTCTAAACACCTTCTGCGTGGTTGCTTTTCCTACATAGTGTCCTAATGTGATGCCCTCATGAACTTATGTGAGGATTAATGGTTTCTCTTCCTCCATAACACACCTTCTCAATATCTCATCAGGTCCCATTTTGTATAGTTGTCCAGCTATAAGTGAAAAGTCGGCAGCGCGCACTACTAGTTGTTTCTTCTAAGGAATTGTATACTCACTACGTGACATTCCTGTTGACAGGAACTGGACTATCTCTGTGAAGTGGTCATCAATATTTCTAAAGGCCAACAACTGTGCATCTGATAGTGCATCCTCCAATTTGGTCGGCTCTTCACCATGTTCCAACCTTGACAAGTGGTTAGGACCTTTATTCATTCTTCTTGGCTTTATTATGATCTCAAAGTCATATTCCTGAAATAGAAGAAGCCATATGTATATTCTCCCCCCCAACACTAGTTTGTTGACTAGGTATTTCAGCTCGGAGTGATCAGTAAACATTTTAAAGTGTTCTCCCAACAAGTAGTGGTGAAATTTATGCAGCGCATACACCATGGCTAACCCCTCTCGCTCAGTAGTGGTGTAATTAATCTCAACAATTGATAGCTTATTGCTGGAAAAGGATAACGTATGGTCAATATATCCTTCTCCAGGTTGTGCTAACACTACTCCTAAGGAAGTAGAAGACACATCGACATGCACATAAAACTCCTTGCTCCAATCTGGGAAGACCAAAATAGGCGCAGTAACCATTTTCTGTTTCAATGTGTCGAAGCTCTGTTGGAACTCTTATGTCCAACTAAACTGATAGTATTTCTTAAAAATATTTTCCACGGGTGCTGTAATTTGGGCATATCCTTTAATGAACTTTATGTAGTATCCAGTATGTCCCAATGCAGTGCGTAGTTGTTTGACTGAAGTAGGAGGGGGTAGATCAAATATAATGGAAATTTTAGATGGATCGACCAACAATCCCTGCTTGCATACAATATGACCTAACAACACTCCAAATGGCAAGAAGAAGATTCATTTCTTCAAATTCAAGGCAATTTGACACTGCCTTCATTTGTCCAACATTAGCCTTAGACATTCAATCATCAAAATATGCTTCTAGAAATTTATGAAGAAACTCCTTGAATGCTTCGACCACCACCCTAGAAAATATGGCTGGGGCATTCTTCAATCCAAATGGCATCAATGTATACTGATAGGACCCCCATTCTATTGCAAAAGTGGTCTTATGGTGGTCTTCCTTGGAAATCCAGATTTGATGGTATCCCGAGAATCCATCCGTAAAAGAATATACCTCCTGACCTCCCAAATTATCTAGCACTTCGTTAGTGAATGGTGTAGGGAAGGGGTCATGCAAATAGGCATCATTCAGATTCCTAAGATCTACACAGATACTGATATCTCATGTCTTCTTGTCTTGCACCACCATAGGGCTAATCCATTCTAATTCTTCAACAGGTTCTATAATCCCTGCTTCCATCATTCTGTCGAGCTCAATATTCACTTTCTCCTTATATTTAGGGTTCAGTCTATAGGGTCTATGTTTGAATGGTCTTGCATCTGGTTTAAAAGGGATCATCATATCTCCCATAGTCCCTTTAATGACTTTAATATCAGTGAACTTGGTTGGAAACAAGTCCTAATATTCATGCAGTAATTTTGTTATCTTGTTAATAGTAGCAGCATCCCAATAATCTCCAACATTTGCAAGCTTCAATGTCTGTTTCGTTCCAATATTGACTTTCCTAATCTTGATTGGTTGTCCAATTAATGGTAGCTCAACTCCTAGTCCTTCCACATCTCTTTGGCCTTCTGTTTCAGCGATGTTCACCTTTCTAGGATCATCGTCTTCATCAACATTGATGTTGTAACAACCTTGCAGTTTTTGGAGAGACGCAGTCCATTCATCCTCTTCTTGATACAAAGGGAGGTTAGAGGCCTCCTCAAATACGTTTTGTCTTACAATATACAATGCTTGATCTACTGAAGGATATTGACTTTCAAATAAGAAGGTGGTTACAAAATTCTGAGTCATAACTTCCAAATCTATAGTGATGAGGCGCAACTCTGCTTGAAGGTACCAATTGATAGGTGTCGTGTCCAATGTGTTAATGAATTTGTGCACCCACTGCTCTTGAGGAATGTTTCTACAAGATTCTTCGCAACTTCACACATGGTCATTTGGGCATCTTCGATCTGTGTACCAAACTTTGCATCCTTCTACTTGTGCTGAGAACAGCGCTGTCATCAAGGTACGACATTGTACCCATTTTGTAATGTTGGTTTTATATGTCCCCCTCCATCTTGTTGGGGTTTCTTTCAGGACCTCATCCATCGCCAACAATCTTTGTTGTATTGGTACACTTTCTTCAAAGTCCGAAAAGAAGGTTTCTAAAGGATTCAGACCATCAAAGGTGGGTAGGTTACTTACTGTTGTGCTGATCCAGTGAACTTCTCTGGTTAATCTAGCACATCTTCTTGTAGATACTTCATACATTTTATTCTTCCAATTCTCCAGTGCTTCTTCTGAGTCTGATGAACATGCGTTGTCACTTCTCTATCTTAGGTTTCCATCGGCCGTAGGATTGATGTAATCCTATTGTCTAGCTATTAGTTTGTATATGTTTCCCAACTCATATGCGTGGTCTTCCTCTTTGATGGGTTATGTGTATCGCTGACCTTCATCTGGATCTAAGGGTGCAATGAACCTAAGGCAATCTCTTTCAAAATTCATACTTAGTTTCTTTAAATCAACCATAGTGGAATTATTGAAATCCCAATCAATTCCTAACAGTCCAGGGTAAGGACAGTTATCATCAGCTATCTCAATTACCTCAAAATATGCAAACGTTCTTACTTCGTCGATGTCCACAAGGACATGTTCCAATCGTCCAAAGGGGTTGAAAGCTTGTTGATTAGCCATCCTAAGCCTGATAGGGGAATAGATCAACTTTGATTTTCCCATTAGTGCCCAGGTTTTCTTCGTCTTGACATTGACCTCCGACCCTAAGTCGAGGACCACATAGTCTATATCATATTCTCCTATTTGAGCATTCAAGTGTAATTCCTTATTTTTCCTTCTCTTTTTGGCGATTTGGTGTACTTCCCTATTCAGTAAGGAGTCTATCTTTCCTAGCTCATACTATATTATTAAATTTTGTATATCTTGTACAACGCTCTTATCCTTAATCAACTTAATGAAAGTATATAAAAATTCCATGAGCTTTCTTACCTCTTTTCCTTCTCTTGGCGAAGCAGACTAATCAAATGCCTGAGGCATCCCATATTCTCTTACTTTTGGCCATGTCTTTGATGAAGATCCTTGATCTTCTTTGAACTCTTTTCTTGCCTCCTCAAATATATGTCTTTCTTTCTTTGCATCAAAATTTTGGGTCTTCTCTGCAGCTTTCCTGATTCCTGAGTCTTCTGTAGTCTTTCCTTGGGTCAGTCGGTCTTCTCCTGTAACAACGCATCCTCTAGTTATAACAATGAATCTAGGGTATTCTATATGAGGTTCAACATATATTAGTTGCACTTGCGGGTTCTGTTGAGGTCCTTGTCTTTCCTAAAGCTTAGCCAACAATGTTGGACATTCCTCGATAACATGCTCAAAGGAGTTGCAATAGCTGCAAGTGGTACAAGGGTTATGACAGTCCCTTTCTAGGTGTCCTGGATGTGCATAGTTATAATAGATTATATATCCTTGGCCTCGACCCATACCTCCTCCTCATCCTCATCCTCTGAATCCACCGCAAGGATTGAAGTTTCCTCTCCCAGGGGAGTTTCATCTGGGAGCTAAAAAGTCAATCGACCTGTTAAGGTCTTGAATCTCTGATCGAATTCCAAAACGGGTTCGGCTACCTTCTGTTGGATCTCTTTCAGCTCTGTAATACATTGTGATTCTGATTTGGGTTCCTTGAATTCTACAATCAACACATTCTTGATCTGATTCAACGTCTTAGGCTGTGCAAGTCCTTTGACAAGATTCATGTACCATCTCAGTGCACGATCCCTTAGGGTAGTACTAAACTGAGTTCTTTTAACAGCTTCATCGGTGACATTTTTAATATTCCATATGGATTCACATAGGAACCAGTGTTGATCAGGGTCTTCAGACCCATCTCCCCTAAATATAGGGAGCCTCATCTCATCTACCATAGATCTTTCTAGGTTTCCTAGGTTTCCTATCTGAGTATATGCTGAAATGCTAGTCATAGTACTCTGAGGAATTTGGCGACTCTGACTATTCTGATTTCTTAGTGCTATTGAAACAATAGGAGGGATAATAGTACTTACTTCAGTAGTATGCATAGTTCCTGAAGTTTTTGGCTCGTCCCGACGAGGTTCTTCATCTTTTCCTTCCTCTTCCCTAGCGGGTTTCGAATACTCTTCGTCCTTCAGATATGCCTCTTCTCCACTATAGAAACCCTCGTCCTTGTAGTTCTTATTGAATAAGTTCACAATATGAACTTCTCTAAACGCTCTCCCACTGCACATATCTCCAGCTTCTGTGTCGCTGTCGCTATCTGAATTCCTAAACATTAGCTTTTCCAGATCCGACCAATCTACTGTATCTTCAATATGTTCTTCTCATGCAATAGCATCTTGATCCTCAGCTTTAGAAAATGTAAAAATTTTCCTCTGGGTCCCTTGAAGAAATATCTCTCGGCTTGGCTATACGACTCTACTCTGTCAACAACAAACTCGGTGATGTACCCTCCAATGGTGCTATCAAACCAGTGATCTACTACTCTTGATATGGTGTTATCAAATCTCTTGACCTTCTTGATCAACGCCAACGTCCAAACTGCAGGAGGTCTAGATCTGATCTCAAACTGGGTATCTGCTAACCTAGCTAACCACTCATATAGATCCTGATGGATTCCTCCAAAGAAAATCTTGTGTATATCAGTAAATATATATCTCTCCAACCAATCCTCTATACTAATATTGGGGTTCTTATTCTGGGCTTCAGCGAAGTCCTTTTCTTGATCTTCTATCCACTTTTGAATCTCTATATTTGATGGGAACCACCTTAACATTCCCTCAAGAAGATTCTTGTCCTAGCAACAAAACCATTTGTTGGAACAGGGGAAGACCTAGGGTTCAACTCCAAGAGCACACCAACAAGCCCTAATTACTGGCCCTTTCAGCTACATCTTCAAAGAATATGCCATCTCACCCGAAGCAACTATGGGGGGGTTGCAGGATAGAGATGTCTACAACCAAGGGAACTATCAAGTGGATCCAACACTAGAACAATACAACTTGCATATATCACTTATCATCATAGATCTATTCCACGCATCTATCATATCTACCACAGCAATGCAATAAAATTATATCAAGGTAAAATAACATAGCATCAATCACACACAGAAGACAAGATATATGTGGTTCACCCTCTCTCTAGGGATACCTCCACAAAACTGTGCTTTATAATGTATTGAGATGAAAGATGCAGTTCTTGTCTACGCTCTTAGCTAGTAGATCTTCTTTCTTCTCCTCTCTCTTTCTCCTCTCCCTGTGCACCCAGTTTCAAGGTGATCTTCGCACCCATCTGAAGATCTTACAATTTAGAAGGCTCTCACACTCAACACTTCTCTCTCACCCAATGTTACTCACCTGATCACGCAATGAAAAATTAAACAACAATGATCATAACATCAACAGCCCAACCCAGGTCCTTTAGACCTCTATATATACATTACCATCACTCACTGACATCCTTAGGTCGAAACCTAGGTGTCAAAACCCTAGATACCAAAAACCTAGGTCACATTGACCCACGTTTTCAAGGCTTCGCCAGCCTATATTTCCTTCCTTCTCATATGGTGCTCCAAAGCATCCAATGGTGGATTTTTTCTCTTGATGATTTGTCCACGATCCTTCCTTTTTGTTGTTTTGTCGTCCTCGATCTCCTCATCCAACTTCTTTCTTTCTCGGAATTCGCTCCATCTTTTCTTCTCTTTTCTCACTTCGACCCAGTAACAGTCACTGTGTCTTCTGCGTAGTTCACATTTTTCCTTTTCTTCCTTTAGCTTCTCTTATTTCCATAACCAAGGGCCAACAGTGGATGGAAAATTGGAATGGGAACATACAAAACTTGCAATGAGAGTGCACAAAACTTGGAATGAGTGTGTGCAAATTTATTTTTGCATGAGCACAAAATTAACCCAAAATGTTAGGTGCCAACACTATAATTTTACTCATCCTCGAGCCAAAAGATTCATGGAATTACCGTCACAATGGACGGGACAATAATTTTTAGTTCTTGCACGAACTCGTTAAAGAGGAACTCAGTATCATTAATGTATCCCTGGAGATCCTTCGTGAGATGAATAGAAGCATAGACTTCAACTATTGTGACCTGAGAAGTTGTCAGGTCAGTTGTATTGATTTTTTCAATGAGAGGGTCGACAACAACCTGCACATCGAAAAGCTACGTAAATAAGAACATGGTTTTATCAGCTGCAGAACTAATCATCTAAAACATACTCTATTGTTCATCCAAATCTGTGGTGATCTCATTTGTTTTCATTTCAATTTCTATCATCAAATTTGCACGCTCCTCGAAGGGAAGAGAGGCTAGATATATATATTTTTTCTAACTTTGGCCTCAGTGACACGAATTGGATCTTGACAAGTAGTGAGTTCTAGAGGACCGTGTAATTGGTCCAACAAATTAAAGCTATAATTGACCAGAGATGAAAAATATTGGGAATGGTTTCGGCCATCCTGAATGGCTTCTTCGGCAAAAACAATATTCTTTTGTAGTTATGTAAGTTCTAGCATTACCTATTGAAGCCATGCCCAAATTTTTAGATTCTGAGATTGGAGTTCATGAACATGCATGACAACTACTTGTAGTTTCTGCAGCGAAAGAAGCTCTTGTTAAACCTATTCATGTTGGTAAACCTAAGAATAGGCCTCATTAAGAGAAATAACCATCTTAGTTTGATTATTAAGGATGGCCACATATTGGACCTGATTTTTGGTATGTGTAGTCACTTGAGCTATGTGTAAGCCCTCTAAATTTTCTCAAGTTGTTTAACTGCTTGATGCACGTGCAATTCTTGTTGTAATTGGGACCTTGTGGAATCATGCCTAAAGACTTCTTGGTCAAATTGAATACAAATATGGGCCTACTCATAGGTGATCGCTTGGTGGAATTCCCCCAGCTTGTGCATCATAGTAAAGATAAAGCACTGGATTTTAGAAGCACAGACTTGTAATAGGTTAAGTTATTTTCTAGCCGAGGATGAGGGGATGAAGGTGAGGGGGTCGACACTTGGCACTGATGTTTTGGTTTGATGGGGTTGGATATTATGATAGGGAGGGAAAATCCAATTGTTGGGATAAGGTATCCACCTATTGCATCATGGCATTTTGAGAGACATGTAATCTAGACAATTACACATGAATTTCCTTCATCAACTTTTATATTTACCAACTCTGAGTGGGGGAACACACCTCTACTTGATTTTTGGATGTTTTTCCCTGAATATTGATGGGACCATACCATAGTTTTGATTGACATAAGGGTAGTGTAACCTCTTAAAAAAGGGTCACTCGGGGTGGAGATGAGTGATCTCTTTTCGAGCGAGAGTCAATTTCAATATGAGTTGCATCCTAAATTTTGGTTGCTCGCTTTCACTTTTTTTTAGTTGTGGTGTTGGTGTCATATTCACCAACACTCTAGTTGTGTTCATCTGAATTGGAAGAATCTCGACCTTTGTATGGTGTTGAGTTGTCATGATTCGGGGAAGTAGTGGAATCCTTATTCTGTTCATGGAAATTCTTTGTCCTTTGCTCAAATTTAGATTGAACCTCCAAGAAGGGAGGCTAGTATTCAATTGGCTTGTTTTTTATTCCCTCTATGATATCCCTCCCTATAATACATTAGGGGAGAACTTCTTTCATCTTTCCTGTAGATTCTAGGGGAAATATTACCACGTTATGGAAAGTAGATTAAAATTGAAGATGGTGCTCATACTTATCAAAGATGTGGGCCAAGATATAGACTCTCTCTGTAAAAGAATTGATCAATTGTGTGTACCATTGATTAAAGGATTTCGAAATTGTAGAGTGGGCCTCTATATTCTTGGAATTCTGGAACAATAAGAACTATGGAGCAAGAAATGAGGGTGAAACTTCCATGTCGATTTCAAAGCCAGAGGGTGGGCACCATAGTACCATACCAAGTAAAAAGAGGATCCAGTTATAGTAAAATTTGTTTCCCTCATCCTAGGAATTCAGATAGTGAGTGAGAAATTCTTTAAATAAGTATGGGGCCCAATCCATCTGAATCCCATCAACATACTTCTCTACTATGAGAATGACATTAATAGTGCATTTTCCCTTCCGCCATTTGAGAATAATTTTACATGAAAGTAGCTATGTGGAAAACCTGGAAGAAGATTTATTAATTTTGGGGATTACCACAGTGTGCTTTCCCCTGTGTGTGTCGTATTTAAAATAAAGTTCCTACTGTAGTGAATCCTTTTCCTTGAGACTATTCATCGGATCTTCTCCAAAAGAGGGAAGACCCGAAATATTATGTGTAATGGCATTGTCAATAGGATAGGTTTGTTCCAGCAATAGTTAACACCCATGCACTCAAGTGAGGAGGAAATAGACACATGACTGAACGTCTAGGCCCACTCGAAATGTAGAAATTTAAGGAGGGAGAGAATTCCATATTTCTTTAAGGGTCTTTCACATCACTGCATCATTGTTGTGTCAGTTCCATATTCTCGTTGGATGACCTATGTTTATTTGTTGACCTGAAGTTTTAGGAATTGATGGGGATCCCAAATTTTATAGTCGACACACTTGAGCAAGGACACCTTTTTGAATGTAGGGCCTTCAAATGGGATGCCACGTGGTAGCACCAGATTGGGAAGTGGTTGTTACTTCATGGCCTTATCCTTTGGTTGTGCACCAGGTTCTCTCAATGTTTCCATACTAGATATGGTGACAAGGAGTCTTGGAATGTCACATGAAGGAGATGATACTTAGACCTACTAATGCTTTACTATGACAAGGGTGAGGAAGTGTGCTTGGAATGTAGGGAAGAGGTAAGGAAGTGTAATGTTGTTCTTGTTCTTAAGAATATGAGATCATAATGATTCCTAGTTGGTCATACATGTGGATTTATTGTCTCGTATCTTCCTAGAGTTGACTAGTACCATGTCCCATTTAGGTCGTTGCATTTGTCACGTTGGACGTTGATCGACCCATTTTACCTTATTGTGGTGATTTTTTCCAGTCTTTACAATGAATTCCATCTTTATTTAGAATAAGGAAAATCTTCCCCACATCAGTGGTATTAATGAGTCCATAATCCCGAAATTGGTTGAAGTTGACATAATAGAACGATTTATCACATTGGCCATTATTACCATAAATCTATTGCCATCAACAAATATTCAAACTTAATGATGGCATAGAGATCACCATACGTGTGTGAGTTTTAGTCTTTACGGGGCATCGTGCATTTTCCTATACCTCTCAGTGGTATTACAATGATGGATTATTTGGAAGCGACGACCCCTACTAGGTTGCGACATTTTCTCATGCGGACACAACCAATCAGTTGTATCCATGGAGGTACGGGACTAGGATCAGTCAGTTTTGGAAATATCTATTGATTGACCAGTTGTTCTACAATGATTCCTGAGTCTTCTATTGGCTCAATGGGGTTGGGGAAGAGTCATTTAGGGAACATCTAATCATGTGATATTTAGGGCTACTTGACCTTCCCAGTGTAATGTTACAAGGAAAATATCTCTATGGCAAAGCGTAAACCAAAACATACAGAATGACTATACAAATCTACTATAATCCCAAGTATTCTATATAAATGAAAATTCTGACGAGACAAGATAAATATCCTACCTCTTTCGAACATTCAATGAACACCGTTGTTGAGCACTCAACTCAAAACTCTATGCCTGCAACTTGTCCACAACAACCAAGATACACAATCATATGGTGATAACATATATTTTTATCATATAAAATAGAATAATCCATTAACATTCATGACAAATACAGCCATGGAATAATAATTCAAATATTTGCAAGTTATCAATTAGATGAGAAAAGAGTATTTCTATTAAAATAATCAACATAAGTATAAAAGTGACAAACTTTTGTGTCGGCATGTCTCAGAACCAAGAAACTAAATCCCTTCCAGTTGGGCCTCCACCAAAGGCAAGCTCATATATGGGAGACAATGAGGTTATCCATCAAAGAGGGAAGATCTTGGGGGCTGAACAATGTGTTCAAACTTTAAAGGAAAAAGGGATGCAGACTCAATGTGAAGTGAAAATTTCTCCAGAGTATCTTTGCTCTCAAAAGTTGAATTATCTCCTCTTCCATGGCTTGGATATGGCTCAATTTATAGCCTTCAAATGGAACTAAAGGGTCAATTCAGAGTGTTTCCATTATATGGAAGGTCAAGGATCATGGATCTCGTGACATGGAAACCTGACACAACTTTTAATTTTGAGAACCAAAATTGATGTACGTGGGCTATAGTGGTGCAACCTGCGTATACGCATATTGTCTAACGGGTAGAGCACATATATGTGGAAAATATGATTTTTTGGCTCTTGGAAGTACAAAAGGGGACTTCAAGTATGCATAGGGAAATGGAAATGCCATCTAATCAAGTTTCATGGGGTGAGAAAAAACATGTTATAATAGATACCCCCTAATGTGTGAGATCAGAGGAGTATCTGCGATGGTCGAAATACATTATAATTCCTAGAAGTGGAGTAATGGAGACTCAATTGGAAGAACTATTTTATCATGAGAATATTACAATCCATGATGACTTTCTACACATGGTTGCCAATTTAATTACACTGCAGATCCACATGGAAATATACTAAATAGTTTTTCATGGCCATGAATAGGAAATACAAAGTAGACACATGCCATAGGCTATCATAGTCACGAACAAGGCCCAGTGGAAACCAGTCTCAAAATCAATCTGAAGATATCTATATATAATGGAGTACAATCGGATCTCCCATGATCACTGAAGTCATATAGGTACTGGTACAATGAACAATAGAAACAACTCAGGAAAGATTCTACTATAAAATGATGTCTTCATGTATTCTGCATGGTATTCCAAAGGTGCAAGTATACATCATCTGAATAGAGGAGTTGAGGTTGAACACAATGAGATTTTGTTTGATTACCGGTCATTAAGGTATATCATTAACATATGCGAGACAACCTACCGATAATGAAAGTAGGTATGAAGGCACTGAGTACATTCTTACAAGTGTGAATAAATGTGTTGAGGTCGAACACTTGAAGAATCCATCGATCATGAGACATTTATGTATTCCCAACTGTCGATGGCGGGATAACATACCACTAATGAATGAAAGCATCTAGGTACTCATAGGACTCTAGGCCTCGTTTCCAGAATAGATGAGTTGAATCCGATGGAAGGAGACCCTTTGAAAGGAGAGAATTAAGGCATCTCTCATCAGTCAGCACGAGGTACAAATCAATAGCTTGATGATTTGGAGGAACTCAGATGAAGAGGATGTTCACAAATAAACAACCGTGTGCGTCTTTCACATGAAACAAATGCAAGTAGTGCATGAAAAAGACCCTCTGAATAGAATCCAATATGGAAGACTACCGACAAAAGTGAGGAAACCACCAATAATGATAATGGCCTCCAAGAAACTGCATGAATCCCAATGTGTGAATATATTTCTTGTCGTCGAACACAAGGGAAACCCCCCAATCAACGACCAATGAGGATATGTCGAATGTTGGATTCAAGGTTACCTACCTATAATGAAAGTAGGACTAGGGTGCATAGTAGGACTATAGCTTCATGTAAATATGAGACACATTGAGGGTATGGACAACATGCAAAGTCAAGAGTTCTAAGAAATGGCCAACACAAGATTATAGATTTATTTTGAACAAGAGCATGAAACATATGGAGGACTCTGGAAGCATAGACTTGATGATGAAATTTTGTGATGAAGGAGGCATCAAACAAACTCTCTATAGGGACTGGAAGAATAACCATTCGAAGGAGTAGACTCTACGTAACAAGCTCAACTTCCTAAGGTCATGATAAACCCAAAATTTGGATTAAAAGTGGACTCCAAATGTTGTGCTATGTTCAAAGGAGACACAACTGCTGTCGATATACGATAATATTCTCTTCCCGCCATTCTTTTTTTGTTTTTTCATAGGAAAATGAATGTTATGATACATAGGAGGAAATGAGTGTCATGTGTAAGCCACTAGCTCCAAATAGTGGAACATACATATTCTCAATGCAAGGAAGTGCATGCAGGGCATGGACACTCGGGGGAATGTTTCCTTTTAGGGTATAGGGTGTGAATCTACAAAGGATATAAACAAGGCTATGCTTGGCTAGTGATGCAAATTACTGAGGTAATAGGCTTATAACGAGAAAGAAGGAACCAACAATAGGCTTAATACTGCAAGAAGGAGGATGAAATTCAATTACAACTTAACTCCAAAGAATGTCCATTTTTCATAAATTTAGTCCCCTAGGCCCAAAAAAGTATAAAACAATACCCAAGAGAACTCTTCTAGACAATGTTGACTAAGGCATTCATTTTTCGAAATTATTCTACTTGGTCCGAAAAAGGGTTAAACTTACACCAAATATATGTCTTTTCAAAGACATTTAACGATTGTGAAAGAGACAAGTTCACTCGAAAATATTTTTTCTTTTGAGAGAGTCGAGAAAGAGCTTAAACAAGACTTGGTGGGAGTCCCATAGGTGAAGGTTAGAATTATTATGAGTAAGAATATGAGGTTTGAACACAAAGTCATATCAGAACTATAAGGGACTCCCGGTCCTATGGAATAATTTCTACATTGGGACCAAATGGCACAAAGGTTCTAACTAGGGAACCCGTGTTTGGTAAGCCTCTACCACTTAATAACGACACTTCTAGTAGCAATATGAAGGTTCCATGTCGCTAATAAATGGGTTTGTACCTAAGGAATATAGATCATAGTAATAGTAAAATGCAAATATGCAAAATGGATTGAGAACGTATCCTATATGCTAGGGGAAAAAAATACCCGCCGAATGCATGAACGAGCGATGTGATGCTAGAAACCACAAAAATCCTTGGATAAAACCACCAAAACCAACTCCTTCCACTGCACTATTAGTCCACTAGGTAAAAAATTAGCATAAACTATATAAAGTGGATAAAAATTTTCTACTAATAGTAAAAATAACCAATTTTACCATATCATTTGAGTTCTTTACCCACATAGTGCATTTTGGACCAATTTTACTACGATATTCAATTTTTTATTATGGAAGCTATGATCAACAAAATTGACAACCGTTTGGACCAAGTAAGTGCCCCTCCCCTCCTCTTCATTTCAAATTAAGACCTCATTTTTTGAGCATTTGAGGGCCCAACATACAAATTAGGGTGTACACAATCTATAGTGGTGCAACCTATGTATATAGATGCTCCTAACTGGTAGGGCGCGTAATGTGGAAAAATATGATTTTTTTTCTCTGGGAAGAGCAAAAGGGGACTTCAAGTCTGTATAGGGAAATGGAAAGGCCATATAAGAAAGTTGCATGGGATGAGGAAAAACTTACTATAACATGTAAAATATTGGAAACGAGGATATAGGGTGTCTCTTGGGTAGCACACGTTAGACATTCATATAGTGGATGCATGTGCCATGCCATTGTTTAGCTATCCAACATGTTTCTTAAGCAAAAGTGTATCATCGAATATCCACATTTGGTCAAAAAAATTCTCTCATGGATTCTTTCATAGCTACCCATTCATGATAAGGTTCTCGATGTGCAGCCCACCATCTTGCAGGAATTCCTACTAGAACTATATCAAGTGTTGAAGCTCGTATCATGAAATAAATGTATCCATCTGTTTTGAGCCATCATAATGATAGAATCCAAATTATTCCCCATGCACCTCCTTGTTGAGACCTCATATAACTTCTATTGCCACCTTTCCATGGAATCCTCAAAATCCATGTCGTAAGACTTAACACTTCTCTAGCTTAATTCTCCTTATATGGTGGGGTTAATGATGTAGTCCTCCCTGCACCCAGTGATATTATAGATTTTCTCAATAGCTGAGCTCCATGCATCCTCATCCACTAGAACATTATATATATATATATATATATATATATATATATATATATATCTAGACGTGTGACCATGCACAGGGTATAAGTTTCAAAGGACATCTGCCTCTTATTCAAATTCAACATTGCATTATTATCAAAGGCCCAATCAATTCCCAAAAAGGAAGGATATGGATATGAGTCATCCATAATATCTATGACCTCAAAGTCATATTTTTTGTTCATTCATTCTATATTCACCTCCACTTTCTCTAGCTGACCTATGGGGTAGAACTTATATTGATTTTCCATCCACAAATAAATAGGTGAACAAACTAGACTTGGCTTCCCCATCAACTCCAAGGATTTATTTGGTAAAATATTCACGTCGGAACCCATATCCAACATGAATCCATCCATGTCATAGCCACAAATATCTATTGTCATCTTGAATATTGGTCAGTGTGCTTTTGTTGGTTGACCAAGAACACATATCTTTCTAACAGATGGGTTGATATGTGTTGGCTCTTGACCAAGTTTTGAGAGAACATTGGTCATGTTTGACCACTTTTGGGACTTTGGCAGGCTGGTCGAAGATGGAGCACCTAGGCAAAGTGGAGATTGTGGGATCTCACTTGTTTTGTGGACCCAACAAGGGGTTTTCTAGGGCTTATGTAATGGGTTAAGGGATGTCGGCCCATGGGTTTACCCATGATTAGGCCTCGTTGTAAATGTATAAATAAGTAGCTAAGCAATGCAAGAAGTACTACTTAGTGTTGGTTATGTGCAAAGAGTATGTTTGGCTTAGTGAAAGCATTTTTTAAGTTGCTTTGTGCACAGACATTGTATGTATGGCTCTATGCTACTGAGGAGTTGGATCTGTGCCTTGATCTAGTTTTGGGGAAGGAGGATCTGGTGCGCAGCTCACAGATCTCCTTTCCTCTACGAAGTTGGCTCTGTGGGTTTGTGCACAGGAGCAGATGAATGTAAGGAGCTTGAAGACTAGTAAAGAAGAAGAAGAAGAATTTGGTGGACGTAGCCCCACACTGGGGTGAACCACGTATATCCTGTGTCTTGATGTGCTTAGTGCAATGTGATTGATGTTTTTTATGTGTTTATCTGCTTAGTGTTGTTTTTATAAATGTATAATGAATGCATTTGATGTTATATCCTAGTTCTTAATGGTGTGAATGAATACTAGATCTAAGCTAATGCTATGTGCTAAGTGATTGGAAGTGTTTGATCTTGATTTCTACTGCATTGATCTGTAATAAGGGCTAATTCGCATTGTGAATGAGAATCATAATCTAATACATATTGTTGTCTAAGTGATCTATTAAGTGTTGTAATAACAGATCTATGTCCTAGATTGGTTGTAGACACCTGAGTCTTGCAACCCCTCTGCGTCTACCTTGGGTGAGACTTCATCTGCTTCGCAAGTGTTTCCAAAAGGGCCGGAAATTAGGGTTTTGTTGGTGCGTTGTTGAAGTGTTGAACACTGGGTCTTCCCCTATGCTAACAAATGGTTCATTTGCGAGGACCTGAAACTGTGATTTCTGGGCACTGAAGAAAAGAGAAAGCTCTGTGCGTAGATCTGTTGATGTAGTGTGCAATATTATACTTGACTTGCGAAGCTCTGTGCTAAAAAACCTGATTTGAAGGAAAGAGGTAAGATCTTAAATATTTGTGCTCTGGTAAGATAAGTGGAAATTTTTTCTTTGAAAGTATGAATCTAGGTATGTTCGATAAAAAATTTCCAATTCTGAAAACTAGGGCATAGTTAGAAGAAAGGGTTGATCTGAATAAATTTAATATAAATAGAGACAAATATGTTATTCCTATGCATAGAAAGAATTTTTGGACTAATAAGTGGATGCAGGAACCTAGAAAGATTTTTTGCAAATTGCAGGTCCAACATTGTGATCCCAGTGTGCAGTACAGGAAAGGTTGGGGATCATTTAAAAGAAGAGAGGATTGACACTGTGTTATAATTGCATAAGACTGGGACATATTGCTAAGGAATTCCCTGGTATAGGTCCTATTTGTCTTTGTTGTAAATTTGTGGGTCATGAGGTTGAGGATTGTCCAAGGATGATTGCTAAAGTTGAAAAGATGAATATGAGTCAAGAAAGGGATATCTTAAAGAATCATACAGAAAAAGAGTCAGAGACTATGTTAATATATTTAAATGAAGTAATGGATGATCACAGAGACATCAGTTTATCAGAAATCCTAAAAGAAAAACAACACATAGTTACAAGAATAGAAGACTTCGACATAGATTGTGTATTGGATGAAGAAACACATGTGAATATTATGCCAGAAAGCACTTGGGAAATTTTGGAAAAGCCTACTATGATACCTTCAATGGGAAGGATATTCGTGTTTAAAGGGAATATGATAACCCTTTGTGGAAGAGTTACTAATATACCTATGATTGCTCATAATACATCGATTGAAGAAGAATTTGAAGTCATTAAATTTATTGAGAACAACGCCCCCTTTTAACTTTTGTTAGAAAAGACTTGGATTGAGAAGGATCAGATCAGAAGAAAAGCAAAGGAGGAAGCTACAAAACAAAAAAAGCAAGAACTAAGAGATCTCATAGCTAGAAAAATAGAGCGACTGATAGAATAACGAGAAATTGAGTCGAAGCAAGAGAATGAAAGAGAATTAGCTATTGAGGTTGAAAGAATGCAAAAAGGTTTGAAGGACCTATACATGCAAGAAAGAATAATACCTACCCTAGAGTTAATAAGAGAAGAGGTATTACCTTTGCACCCGTTGAAAGAACATCAACAGTGTGAAGCTACTATGCTAAGATAAAATAAGAATAAGAATGGAAAGAGGATTCCAGAGACTCATATTACAGGAAAGAAGGAAAGAAAGGTCAGTAAGAAGAAAGCCAAGTTAGAAAAAATAAAGGAAGTTCTAGAGAAGACTTCACATGAAGCATATCTATAGAACTTGAACCTTGTCGGAATAGTAGAACCATGCAGAATGGGACTTCTCCACGGTGAATCTATGTGACCGTTGAAGGAGCCTCGACCATTAGAATAACACCCCGTAACGGATAGAAACGTAGTTATTTCCAGAAAGACCGTTGTTGGATCGTTGAGACTGCGCCATAACAAACTGATTTGTATTGATTAAGGCATTCCTACCCATTGGAGGAACTCATTACGACGCTTTCTTATTTAACCCGTCAGACGCTACGTCAGGAACACTTTTTGCAACCTGTGATATCTGAGATAATAGAGACGTGAGTGTATATCGCGTTGTGATTTCTAGACCTCGCCATTTGTTTTATTACCTCGCTTTTCCATTCACCTACCCGATTTATTTGGTTACAAGTGTGAATTTTGGGCAAACCAAGCGTGTTAGAGAAGTCTATGGAAGAGATTCTTGTAGATCTCATGGTTGAGAAAGTTATGTCTATGGGAATACATGCATCGTCGACAAGAGGATTGCAAGCATACCCCTTGACTGGATGTCATTCTAGCCGACCCGCTACTGAGAAGCTAAGTAAACACCATGATGATCTGGCTAATGTGAAGCACATCCCATCGATCTTGCCAGAGTACATACCGCCTTTAGCTGGCATGGTGAACCATGATAGTATCCCATGCGACTTTGAATACACATTGATCACTGTGTACATCCCGAAGGGGATATGTGTAGTTGGACCCCAATTAGGACATATCCCAGCGCTGAAGAATAGAAATTTCAACCTCAGAGACAAGAAGAACTACGTGATGCTCATGCCGCATTGGTATTTGATGAGAACGACTGGGAAGAACTTGTGCATAGTCTCCCAACCGTGGATTAAGGATCTTTTGCAGTCAACGATCCTAAATGTAATGAACATCCCTCACTTCGGCCAACATCAGGAGGTTAACGCTTGCGTTAAAATACTCCTGTCGTGTTACCACAAAGGATATATGTGGCTTGATAGGTGCATCATTGTGGATCTGGTGTTGATCCACCTCATCACAGGACTGAGCATGCAGGGACCGGACCCTCAGCATTTCTACCCAGGGAAGACTTCTGATCACTCCCTGGCGCAATGCATAAAGGAAGATTATGGAGATGTAGAGAAGGGAAAGCGATGCTAAAAGGTAGCCTCCATCTAGGATGGCACAGTGCACCTAGCTTGTCAGCTTATAGCCGACAAGATCATCAGAAAGAACCATCTGACACAGGTCACTAGATTTGTAGTAGACCTCGCAAGGAAGTGTGTGGAAGGAATGAAAATGAACTGGGTGAGTTACCTCGTCAACAATCTCAAGAAGGACTGTTGCGAAGCATAGAATCAGGGCTATAAATTCCATTTCATTTGGTTACTTATACTAATCGCCTTTGTCACTTGGAAGATGTCGGAATGAGTGACATTTCCCGAAGTTGAGCCATATGAACTGTTGGCCGCAAGGTTCTCCAAATTTTGGTATACAAATGACATGGAGAAGCAGTGGCAGTCGAATGTTTTATTCCATGCCTACTACCAGCAGCTGAAGCGCGCCATTGAGGCATTTCCACGAATGCCTCGAACACATTACACCAGTACAGACCACTAGCGAATTTTCACACAGATCAACACTTCATGTATATCACTGCGCGTAGGTATGAGAATAAGGAGGAACTGCAATCCTATTACAAACTGAACAACGAAGATATGGAGGATATCACCAAAGAATGGCCAACAAATTTCCTTGTACTGGTTGACACTATAGAACTCTCTAACCCCGACATCATAGGAAGTCCATTGGTCACTTGGGTTGAACATGATGGACCGAAGAAAAAGGAGGACGTGCAAAACATATAAAGTGATGAGGAGGACAATGCATCAGAGGAAAGTGGGCTTGAATTGCCCGCAGGAGGAGGAGGAGACGAAGTGAACCAAGAGGAAGGAGGGGAAGAAGGAGACAAACAATAAAAAGGAGAAGTTACACCACCGAAGGATCCCATTACAGAGGCCAAAACATCAAAGAAAAGGAAGGTTTCTCTGCAGAAACCCTCAGCAAGAAAGAAGACCCAAGCCAATAAACCCCAGTCAAAGAATGTACTAACAGTGGACGATGTAGATCTCATCATTGCAGTCGTGGAAGATGCTTCGGAGCATATCTTCCAAAGACATGGAGTGAAGAAGGATACACTGTATGAAAGAATAGAGAAGGATATGCAGGATATACAACAAGCCATCCATTCGAGCCGCGCAGTACCTACTATGCCTACTTTGTCAGAAAGTGCATACTTGGGGGATGAGCCCACCCAATTACAAAGGATAGAAGATGCAACAGAGGCTCGACTTAGTCGATTACATGAAGAGAAGGAGAAAGCTACATAAGCCTTGAAGAAAGAAAAGGAGGAGGTCTTAGAACAACTTCGAACTGTGCAGAAGGAGAAATATGAAATTTGGGTGATGTTCAAGGAGGACAAAGCAACGATGCAGAAAGAAAAATACTAGCTTCTCGTAGAGAATTATGCGGTAAAAGAGGTAGTAACTAAAGCACTTCACTCTGTGTCAGGCTTGGAACATGAGGAAGAAGAGTCAACTGAAATTCAAGTGGGGAATCTCGCTGAGGCCATTCAACAACTTCAAGCAAGAGTAATGGAGCTAGAGATCCAAGCAGTGTTGAGCACTCTGCAAGAAGTGCATGATCAAAGGGAAGAAATTGCCAAGAGCGCAGTAGAAAGAATCAGGGCACTCACCTCAGAATGTAAGCAACTGAGTGATCGAAGTGCACAAACCTATGAGCTCCTTGTAGAAGATCCAGAGCTGAGGAAACTGGAAGCACAATTATAAGAGGCGAAGCAGTAGCCGTCCACCGTGCAAACACAGATGAAGCTGCTTACTGCAGTCGAGAATATGAAAAGATCACATGAACAACACGCAGTCCAACAATAGATTACTACTATCTAGAGCAGAGTCATGGAAGTAAAACAGAGACTACAGTCGATGCAGGACGAAGCCTGCACGATTTTTGAAGAGGTTGAAGGACAAGGCTCACAGCTAGACCAACTGGTTGTGATAGTGGAACAACACCTGGAAGGGCCTGTTACCAAGCAAGTGATTCAGGATTTCTTTGAGGAGGAATCTCTGGCAAAGAAGTAATTCAAGGCAGCTCGAGCTAAGCTCGAGGCCTTCGAAGCAACATTTCCCAGATCTGAGTGACTCGGGATGAGTTACAAGTGAGTGTTAGGGGCATGTTGGCCCTTGACCAAGTTTTGAGAGAACATTGGTCATGTTTGACCACTTTTGGGACTTCGACAGGCTAGTCGAAGATGGAGCACCCAGGCGAAGCGAATATCGCGGGATCTCACTTGTTTTGTGGACCCAACAAGGGGTTTTCTAGGGTTTATGTAATGGTTTAAGGGATGTTGGCCCATGGGTTTACCCATGATTAGGCCTCATTGTAAATGTATAAATACATAGCTAAGTGATGTAAGAAGTAGTACTCAGTGTTAGCTATGTGCAAAGAGTATGTTTGGCTTAGTGCAAGCATTTTATAAGTTTCTTTGTGCATAGACATTGTATGTATGGCTCTGTGCTACTGAGGAGTTGGCTCTGTTCCTTGACCTAGTTTTGGGGAAGGAGGATCTGGTGCACATCTCGCAGATCTCATGTCCTCTGGGGATTTGGATCTGTGGCTTTGATGCAGGATCATCCCTCACGACAAGCAAAACCAACGTGGAAGCAGAAGACAGCTGGAAGACGCCCAGCGCAAGTTTTTGAATTTTTAAAATTTCCCCTTGAAGTTGATGCGCTGAATATAAATGAGATCATTTAATTTAGGTGCTTTGGTAAGAATGTAATCATACCTCGAGCCATACGCTCTCGTCTGAGATAGACAGAGGCATTTATAGTAGTAGTTGTAGGTAGATAGAATTGAATTCTTAGATTTGACAGTTCTTAGAGTGCAGGAGGGAAACTGAATATAGACACCCTCATTTGTATCATTGTAAAAGGAAGCAACAGGATTAAGAAGAATTTATAGTGTAGGAGAATAACAGAGAGCTGTAGAAGAACACCCATGTATAGATCCTGAATTAATAGAAGAAATTGATTCGGATTCATGGTTGTTGTGTTACTCTGTGTGTGTGTGTGTGTTGAATGCTCTAATGTTTCTTCCTGTCAGGCATTGTTGTTATGCTACGTGTGGGATTTCATGTGTTAATATAGAAGTCTGAGAGGAGGTGAAGCGAGTTACTATTGTTTCTCCTCTTGATCAAGGAATCCTGCAAGGAGTGCAGTTGAATCCGTGCAAGGAGTGCGCAGGCTGAAGAAGAAGAAATCTCAGTTGTGAATCTGAGAAGAAAGGAGATTGAAGACTGCTCCTGCAGGTAGTGCGCAGAGTCGGAAGGATTCAACACTTGGGAAGTTGTTGAATGTGGAGCGCAGTTCCTCTGGAAGAGTCAGAGTGAGATACCTCAGGAGGAACAAGGCCTTTGAAATTATCGGAGACTGCACAAGAGATTTTCGTGCCGAGAAATCCTTAAGAAAGGAAAAGAAGAATCGACGGTCAGGATTTGTAGAGGAGATCGACGAAATTCTGTCAGCCGTTAGATCTCGGGAAGTTGCACAGGGTTTAAGTCCCAGTGAGCAGGCGAGGAGTCCCGGAGGAGTCATCGGTATATCAAAGTCATCGGGGTTTTGTTGAGGTAGAGAATCAGGACCTTGTGGTTCTCGAAATCCCGAAAAAGGATCATAGTCGTAGATCCCGGATGGGACACGTGTCAGCGATACAGAGCGAGTTGGGGTTCGACATTTCGGGGTTTTTGAAGGCATATAACTCTCACCTATGGGAATCGCGATCCGCGATATCCCGACGGGGCGCTTAGAACCATTCATCAGTAGGGACACGTGGCGAGAGATCCTGAGGAGTCGGGAATCAGAGAATCGGGGTTTCCGCATACAAGAAACTCGTGCATGTTGAAATCGCGATCTACGATTTCCCAAAAAGATCGGAGCCATTGATCTCAGCAGGGACACGTGGCGAAGGATCCTGGAGAGTCCGAGTTCGGGATATCGGGGTTTCCGGAGTCATGAAACACTTGCAAAATGAAATCGCGATCCACGATTTCTCGACACGGTCGGAGCCGTTGATTTGAGGGACACGTGTCCGAGGATCTGAAAGAGTCGAGGTTTGGAATTTCGAGATTTCCGCATACAATGGAATCGATGCACGAGAAATCGCAATCTCGCGATACCTGATAGAGAGACGGAGAAGTGGTGACGTGGAGGAGAGAGATTCCACACGTGCATTGGAGTTCAGCATTTCGGGATTCTCAGGGAGAAGAAACCCACGACAGGAGAAGTCGCGAAATCCTGAAACACGACGGTCCCACAGCCATAGCATTTCGGTGGGGGACAAGTGTCATCCATATCGGGCTTCGGGACTTGGAGGGTCCTGTGAATTTGTGTTACGGGAATCGTGATATCCCGATACGCGATTTCCCGACAGGGTTAAGGCGCCATAGTAGGGGACAGGTGTTGGAAGGTCGAACCCTGCAGTGGGTCGACGCCAGGTGGCATCGGAAATCAAAGAATCAGAAATCTCAAGGATGTAATATCTACGCATTTCAAACTCACGAATTCCGAAATTCCGATAGGAGAAAAGACCGTGGTCTCGAGGCTAGCAGGTCACATGCGAAAAGGAGATAGCCGGAGGAGCTAAGGGGTGTAGAGGTGCCGTCGAAAATCGGGCATCGGGGATCGGCGAGGTGAGTGATTCGCGACCTCGTAAGTACCGATTTCCTGATGGGATAATTCCCGATAAGAGAAAGGGAGACGTGGGTGAAATTTCATCGAGTTTCGGGGATTTGTAAGACCCGATCTCATGAGTGCAGGACTCGCGATCATGCGAGGCCCGATTTTCCGATAGGACAATGGGAAATCATAAAGAGCATTCTGTGTGTGTTGAGGACTCCCGACAAGGGGGGTTTGAAGAGCAATTTAGTTCTTCGGGCCTAGGGAAGAGAAGGTTCTGGTGGGAGCAGGCATGCCTGGGTGGCGCGGTTGCGTCAAGTGGTATCAGAGCATAGAAAAGCTTCTTTTCTTTCTATAGCAGAGGACATGGAGAATTCACCATGCCGCCAAGGAGAAGAGGCAAACAATCACCCGATCCAAAGGAGGAAAGGGAATTGTCCAGAGAAAGAGAAATGTCTAGAGACAGAGGAAGGCAAGTATAGAATCCAGACGTGGAAAGAGAAATATGAAATCTTCGTGCCAGAATGGAGGACATGGAGACATCACGGAGGCGCAAAGCTGATGTAGGAGATGCCAGTGAATCCGAAGATGAAGAGGATGTTGGACGCAGAGGAGAAGAAATCCCAGCAAAAGATGCAGCCAATGAGCATTTAATTAAGGCTATCGCTCGGATGAGTTCGAAAACAAAGATGGACATTCCAGCTTATGAAGGGAGTCTGGATGTAGAAGAGTTGTTGGACTGGATTAGATCTCTTGATACTTATTTCAATTATGAAGATATCGAAGATGATAAGAAGGTCAGACATGCCGTCACAAGATTAAAAGGACATGCAGCCTTGTGGTGGGATGAACTGCAAGATGACAGGCGTTGCCAAGGCAAGCAGAAGATTAAGAGCTGGGACAGGATGATTGCAAAGATGAAGGCAAAATTCATTCCCAAGGACTATCAAATTTCTTTGTTCAGGAGGATGCAGAACCTGAGACAGAAGCTGATGACAGTGAAGGAATATACTGAGGAATTTTACAGGTTGAATATCAGAGCAGGTCATCGCGAAAACAATGACGAAAAGGTAGCCAGGTATATGAATGGCCTGAGGTATGAAATTCAGGATGAACTAAATTTGGATACCATCCAAACTGTGGAGGATGCTTACCAATTGGCTCTGGAAGCTGAGGAGAAGTTGAGCCGTAAACAAAGTTAGAGGGGTCGAGGCAGAAGTCATCCCAAAGTAAAATCAATTGCACAAGATAAATACCAGAAACCAAAGGATGACTGGAAGAAACCCCAGACCCAGGCAGAGAGAGGTGGAAGTTCGCAACGAGGGCGATATGCTGAGCAAAGAGAACAACATACTGCACAAAGAGGAGGATATGATGATAATAATAGGTGTCCTTGTACCAGAGGTAGAGGAAGATGAAGAGGTGGAGTAATCACATGCTTCACATGTGGAAAGAATGGGCACAAGTCAGTTGACTGTCCAGATAGGAAGAAGGATGGAGGAGAA
>JZKD02S1672974.1:768954-779387 GCA_000966675.3 Picea glauca | reverse complement strand
GTTGATAGAAAAATAAGTTATTGAGTTTATTATTTCAATTTGGTTATTCGACACGAGCCCCTTCAAATTCAAATACGTTGCAACTCTGATTGTCAATATGTATATCGCGGAACTCTAGGTGCTATTTGTAGGACAAGGAACAACAAAAGCCCGCTTTTCAAGTCCCCAGCCTGAGAACCCGTCATCCAAAAACTAGCTAAGTCAAGAACCTGCTCTTTTAAAGAAAACTAATTCGGGAACGCTATTTTTTTCATACTTAGGTTCACCAGCCTATGTAACAGACATCAATACTATTTTTTTTGCTTTTCTTGTCCACCAGGATATGTAAAAAGGAAAAGTAATTCGGGAATGCTAAACTTGTTTTAATTAATTATAAATCATTTTATTGATAGAAAAATAAGTTATTGAGTTTATTATTTCAATTTGGTTATTCAACACGATCACCTTCAAATTCAAATACTCCGCAAGTCCGATTGTAAATATGTATATTGCGGAACTCTAGGTGCTATTTGTATACCACAGAACAACAAAAGCCCAATTTCCAGCCCACCAGTCCCAGAACCCGCGATCCAAAGATTCAAATAGTCTGCAAAGAAGCTTATCAATTTGTATATTGCAGAACCCACAGAACAATAGAGCCCCAATTTTTAGTCGGAAACCCCGAAAAACCAAAATGAAGCTTTCGTGCATGCTCTATATATCTACTTAATCAAATTACATATTTGATTTTTGTAGGCCACGGAACAACAGGAGCCCGATTTTCAGCCCACCAGCCCGAGAACCCGTGATCCAAAAATTCAAATAGTCTGCAAGACCGCTTGTCAATTTTTATATCACTGAAGTGTCGGTCCTATTTGTACTCCATGAAACAACAGGACCCCAGCTCGAGAACCCGTGATCCAAAAACTAGCTAAGTCAAGAACCCTCTCTTTTAAAGAATATTAATTCAGGAATGCTATTCTTTTCATACTTATGTTCACCAGCCTATGTAAAAGACGTCAATACTATTTTTCTTTCTTTTTTTGTCCACCAGCATATGTAAAAAGGATAACCAATTTGGGAATGCTAAACTTGTTTTAATTAATTATAAATTATTTTATTGATAGAAAAATAAATTATTGAGTTTATTATTTCAATTTGGTTATTCGACACGAGCCCCTTCAAATTCAAATACTCTGCAAGTCTGATTTTCAATATGTATATTGTGGAAATCTAGGTGCTATTTGTCGACCACGGAACAACAAAAACCCAAATTTCAGCCCGCCAGTCCGAGAACCCGCGATCCAAAAATTCAAATAGTCCGCAAAACATCTTGTCAATTTGTATATCGCAGAACTCGTGGAACAACATAAGCCCAATTTTCAGCCCGTAACCACGACAACCCGGAATGAAGCTTCTGTGCATGCTCTATATATCTACTTAATCAAATTATATATTTGATTTTTGTAGGACACGAAACAACAGAAGCTCGATTTTCAGCCTGCCATCCCGAGAACCCGCAATCAAAAATTCGAATAGTCTGCAAGACCGCTTGTCAATTTGTATATCGCGTAAATCTCGGTGCTATTTGCAGGCCACGGAACAACAGGTCCCCAACCCGAGAACCCACGATCCAAAAAACTAGCTAAGTCAAGAATTAATTATAAATGATTATATTGATAGAAAAATAAGTCATTAAGTTTATTATTTCAACTTGGTTATTCGACGCGAGCCGCTTCAAATTCAAGTACTTCGCAACTTCGATTATCAATATGTATATCGCGGAAATCTAGGTGCTATTTATAGACCACAGAACAACAGAAGCCCAATTTTCCAGTAACGGACATTACCACTATTTTTTTCGGTTTTTGCCCACGTACCCATGTACTTCAACTTCATGCCCATGTGTCTCATGACTTTAACTTCAACTCGCTCAAGGCAGGGCGCCATTACTCTTAGTGCGCCCTTCTCTGCCTTCAAATCCTTTCGACGGACCTCGCTGGGCCTTTACTCTACGCGTGCGGCCATTTATGGAACCTCACCAACTCCCCCGCCTATCTCAATTTCTCTAGTGGCTCCAAATGGCTCATTCTTTTCTGATTTTTCTTCTCAGAGCTCAGCCTCCTGCCCAGCCTTTCCTTGCTCTTCTTTTGTCATCTCCTGCTCTATTGCTAGTGCATTTTCTCTCTCCCACTGTCCCGGAGATGCCTCAGCTACGAGGGAAGTCGAAACGTGGGTCATCCTGCCAACCAAACTGGCCGTGCCTGGTCTTGCATGCCCCACCTGGTCCCTCACTGCTATCCTCCTCCTCTTTCACCACCTCATCCTTGTCCCTGGCGCAGTCCACTCAAATCCCTACTTCTCTCCTGCCCCTTGCTGCATCCCTTGCCAACATAATGGAGGTGTTGGACTGCTCAGGGGCCTCACTCAGCTACAACCTAGGACCTTTGCATAATCCAGCATCTGTTTCAAACCCAAGCCCTTTGGCTCCTCCCAACTCTCTGACCACTTAGTCACTTCAGGACCAACCTCATGATGCCCAATTTCAGATGGATGGTCTGGAAGCCAGTCAAAATTCATGAAGACAAACCCAATCTTGAGATGATTCCAATGTTGACCCATAATGCGAGTGGAAAATAGGCCTTGCACTAGTGCAGAGTCTGGTATTCGACCTGCATCGGGACATGGACGACCTCCGATTCTGCCTAGAGACCCTGGACACCAAAGACTCTCAACTCCTACAATTTCTCTTCGCGTTACAAAGAACTCATCACCTCCCACCAAAGGCAGGCCAAGCAGCAACAACCTCCGCACCAGTGTTGGCACTGGAAACTTTGGCCCACGCAGAGGCAGACTGTGAGGAGAAGAGGCTCCCATCACAGCTAGAGGAGGCCCATAATGAAGAGCACATGCCATCAAAGACTGAGGACGCCATGCAACTAGACCGGACACCAGTTGATGAGGAGTCGCCTCCTCCTGGAGACACGACATTTGGTGCCTTCTGCATGGCCGCGTCGCCGCACTACAGACCATACCGGTGATCTGTCTCTTGTTTTTCTCTGTTTTTTTGTCATGTGCATGTCGACCTTTCATGCATTTGTCCATGGTTATTATATTTATGTTGTCTACACTTTCCACAGTTGTACTGGCCACTCTTACGGACCAAAGTTTTGAACTCTTTTTACGTCAGTAACATTCTAGACTTCAGTTATGAAGAGGTTTGGTTGGTTGAGCTGGTTTCCCCTCAGGGAAGCTCAGTATTTACAACTTGACACCATGGAAATTCTCTGTAGTCCTTTATTTTGACATACTTTTATACAATCTTACTTATAAAAAAATATTATTGAATACAATTTAAATAATTGTGTATACTATTTATTAAATAGAACATGATATAGAGTTACATAAATTACTATAAATCTTCATACAATGTTACAATATTCTATAAATTTCTCAGTATTGTGTATACGACGGAATTATTGGGTGCAAAATGTATATGACGGAAGTGTTTGGTGCAAAAATGTATATCACTCAACACGCTGGACGTCGTGAACCCGCGACTCCATATTTGTTCGATGCATTTCTATAAATTATTGTCTCATGTATATGACCAAATTGTTCGGTGAAAAATGTATATGACGGAAGTGTTGGGTGAAAAATGTATTTCACGACACATGGTGGCCATAAAAAATGAAAAAAGTGAAGCCGCGACTTCGCCAACCTGTGACTCCGTAATTGTTGGGTTACATTGCTTATGCATTAAATATTTCATGTACTATCAAACTTAGATCCTAGGAACCTTCGTTCATGTACCAGACATTAATAATTTTTGATAAATTTCAAATAAAACTAATTCACAAATACTAAATTCTGCATGAATACCACGTGTATTGCAACTTGCGGCCCACGCATTTACTCCCCTTCTAGCCTGCAGGGACTACACTGCCATGCAACACTTGTTTAACTACAATTATTTTATATGTATTGAAGTAAAGGTAAAAAATGTGTTAAAATGATATTTTCCACTATATTTAAAAAGTATGGGACCATACATTAAATAAGGAGACATAATTATATGAAAAAACTTAATTTAAAAAAATAAATGGTGTACAACATTTTTAATATTGGATGAAGCATGGAAATATGATTAAAAACACCATTGAACAAAAAAAAAATTGAAAATTTTGAAAATAGATGAAAAAACACCCTTGACAAAAAAAAATTGTATAATTTGAAAATAGATGAAAAACAAGCATTTAAAAAACAAAAGTGGAAACATTATGTATGGAAAAATTAAAATATAAAAAAACACCTAAAATAGGAGGGGGGGTGCTACCGGTAGCACCATTTTTAAAAATTGGGTAAAAAACTTGACCCCAAAAAAACAAGAACTCTGTAGAGTTCTCGTTAAGTTGGTAACTATGTTTCTTCTCTTGTCTTCTGGTTCCATCCCATTCCTCACCTCATCTAAACAATTTATGGATCCTCCTCAATGGATCCATTTCCTATCTCATTTTCCACCTTCCTTGCAACCCATGCCCAACACTAGGGGACTTTTCTCAACCATTCTATCGGGATCCATGCACATCATCTCTTTCTCTACGAACAACGTCCTTATTTAGAGTGGAATATCTTCTAGCATTTTTTTCCTCGGATCTTCTGCAAAATTTCTCTTAGCCTCGCTGAAAGAATCAGTTTATTCCACATAAAATTCAATAATATAACTCTCTTTTACTCTAGAAAACCATAATTCAATGGCCCGAGTCAACTTATTTTCCAACATTTTCAATCTATCAAGCATGTTTTAATCCCAAACCATAGGTTCTAAAGGCCACATAGTAGAATTAGTAGTAGTTTTAATTTTTAGCTATTCATATAGAAGACAAGGAAATTCAACAAACAAAATATCATGCATATCAGTGTAGAGATATTTATATTTCCAATGCTTCACATTCACTCTTAGAACCTGATCTTGTCGCAAGGAAAACTCATGCTCCTTTTCAGTTATTCAATCTTGAATTTCCTCCGGAGATGGAGACTACCTCATCTCTAGCCTTCATCATTCCCTTAAATACTTTCAAGTCCCAACAACATAACCATTTGTTGGCATTGTTTCACACTTGTGAGTTTCCTTCTTAATGTTGGGGATTTTAGACCCAGGGTTAGTCCAAAGTTAACCAACAAAAACCCAAAATAATAGACATATCAATATTCAACCATGTCCAAAGAAGGTCTCACCCAAGACGCAATGAGGATCATAAAGAACATCTAATATTTTGATAGGGATGAAGGATTAAACACACGCGTATCCATTAAGTATGGAATTCATGCACTCCATTAACATCGACCTATTATTCATCAACAAGTAAAACAATACACACATGTATCCAAATAACATGAATGACACATGATAGATCAGAACTGTTTCATATTTATTATTCCTTCCATTCCATAACACAGAAGTATAGATGAAGCAAACTATATTCCAAAGCCACAAATTTTAATGTCTCCTTTATATAATTCCCAATATTTAGAAACATACTTCACCATGTGCATTCCTTAGACCTCAGACATATGACAAACTCATACTTATAATCAAAAGAATTACAATATTACAAAGGATAAGAGTGAGATCGACGCATAAAAACTCAATGAATATTCTATGTGGGTGTCTAAATATCTCACCATATAAATCTATTTATGATGTTGTTGTTTCCTTTTATATCTTTCTCAGTGTTATCACTGAAATTTCGTCTGCAAATGGTTACAAGAATCCAGCATCTTCAAACAGCTATTAGTTCACCCATGGACCAAAAATCACCAAAAATGCATTTCCAAAAGGCCCAAAACTATACAACCAGTTATAAAATCAGAATGTGCTAAGGATATATAGGAAGAACGCACACATGCACCAGTAAAAAACACTGGAAAAGCGCACATGCACCAGTCAAAAACACCAAAAAAGTGCACATGCACCCGATGCACGACTGTGGACGCAAAAAGCCACACACAACTCAGAACGGCGCATTTATGATATTGGTCAACCTCCCACCCACTTCTGGTTCAGCTTCCAAGTCGATTTGACATCCAAATCTCGGTTGAATCTGGCTGGGTGGCTGGTCAAAGACCTAAAGGTGCCCTAAATAGCCCCTTGTTCACACTAAAAGATAATTGAATAATGACTCAAAGTTATGCTATAAAAGGAAGCCATGGGTGCACTACATTTTCAAGGAATTCATTTATATTGTTATGCTGCTAGTATTCTCTTGGAGGATCCTCTTTCCTCATCAATAGTATGCTAGTACCATTACACTTAGCCATTCATATAACCTCTAGAATGAATGTGCTTTGGATTCTCTTCACCATTTCATCCTAGTTTCTCATTTGTAAGAAGAGCTCAATATTTGGGGGTTCAAGAGCCCTCCCTTGGAGGAAGAGGGGACCCAAACTCTCTATTTCTTCTTGGTGTTTTCTTTCCACTAATACAATCCTTTCCATTGGTGGCATGAGTCTTGTTTGTTCCTTTTCCTTATGTTCTTATGCACTATAGTTTAATTGTTTTTATCATTCTTAGTTTAATTATTTGCTTATCTTTTATGCTTTATCTTTCTAACTCTTTTCTTTACTGGTGTCTTGCCTAGCTGACCCAACTAGGCTTGTAAGCACCATTAATTTTCTCATTTAGGTGAAAAAAAAGGTGCAACACTCAACTCAGGAGATTTGTCTCTTATTTCTCTGATCCTCTCTCTCTACTGAAAAACTGCTTCGTCGGCCCATCTTTTATCATCTCCACGTACCCTTGTGTTATTGGTCCTAATAATTCGAGAATATTTACAGAGGATTCCTTTATTGATTATGATGTCATACTTCTTGATTTCCAACGATACTAGAAAAAATCGGACCGGTGCGCATATTTCATATCTTTGACTTGGCGTGCAATATCAAAACTCAATCCAACATGCACTTCTTCTTCTTCTTTCTAAATTTATCTTAGGCGTGCACAAAATTGGAATGAGAATGTACAAAAATTGGAATGAGCATGCTCAAAACTTGGAATGAGCGTGCACATGAAATTAACCAAAAAATTTGGGTGCCAACAATTTACAAACAACAAGGAAGGAACATGACTATCTATTTTTGGTAGTTGGTAGGTTCAACAAGATGCACATTCCCATGCATTATAAAAATACGATCAAAGGATAAGAAGTAATAGACAAGTTGTTTGAATAGGTATCGGTGCATTTTCGGATACAAAGGAGAATCATCTCAAAAAGGGATACCAAAGTTATCATTGTGGGAGAAGATGGACACTAAGTTGAAGATATGTATAACATTCCAGACATATGGGTAGACAAAAGTAGTCAATAGGAATTTCATGCAATGTTTGAGGGGTTACAATCAAAAGCATCTAAAGAATTGGGATGAAAATATAATCTACATACAACACTCTTATAATAGAGTAGTTGACACTTCTATTGGTAAGTCACCTTTCAAAACTTACTTTTGATATTTGGAACCTTCGTCATTCAATGTTTTATATGGAAAACAAGGAGGAGTGAGGGAGGACCTCACAGGAGATACATTCAAAACATTTATTTTTTTTAGAATATTAGGGAAATCCATTTGCAAGTATAAGAGACACTAAAGAAGTCATAGGAAAAATAAAAGTCCAAACATGATCAAGATAGAAAAAAGATGCCATTCAAAGTGGGAGATAGAATTTGGTTACACTTGAACAAGAAAATACTATATGGTCCTGGTAAGAAGATCAAGGCTCTATGCTATGTACCTTTCCATATATTGGATAAGGTGAGAGATAATGCCTACAAACTTAGTCTAGCCCCATACATGCACATTTACTTAGTAGTGAAGGTGGAGAGTCTCAAATTCTATGAGCCTTCCATGTTGGATCAAGAGGAGGAGCAAGTGCCACCTTCTATAGAGGAGTTAGTAATATATGATCAAGAAGAGTTGGAAAAGGATACAATTTTGTATAATAGGTACAGAACTAGATGAAAAGGGTAGCATGACTTTTGGCAGATTGGGTTGAAAGGACAATTTCCAAGCAAAGCAAACTGGTACCCCAGGGAGAAGGTGGAGGAAAATTTTCCTTGTCTCTTTCATTAAAGCCGTTGGGGACCAAAATCCTATTTAAGTGGGGAGTTATGATATGGATTTGATCATTATATTATTTTTCATCTATATTGATTATTTCAAAGTGGAAACAATTGGAGGAATCATCTTGAAGGGTCATTTTAATGGTAGGTCCCAGTTTGGAAAATTGGGGTTTGAAACCTTATGGAGCCATTTTGAGGCATCAAATGGCATTTTTGGAGGTCAAAACTTTCTTATGTTTATCTTAGACCCCTTAAGGTTATTCTACACATTGATATATTTCCAACAGTGAAAAAATCATGTCAATCAGAGCTCATATGTAAATGGTAGGCCTCCCACAAGTTGACCTATTGTGTTGACCACCATGGTACAAGTGGATTCCATGTCATATCCCATTACTCACGCATATGGGGATAGCCATGTATGGAAATTCAATAATTTTCTATAAGTTCCAAATATTTACCATAAATAATGGTTGAGGAAGTCAAAACCCTACCAATAGATGGCTATCAAATGATGTTAAATATTGGGTTGTTAGGAGGATAATGGGTTCTATTCTTTAGCATTATATTTCTTCCATAGTTGAGAAGAACACATAGGCATGGTATTTTGAGAGAATAATAAATGAGGAGATATTATTTATCAGCCATACATGCCATAGTGTCAAAGGAAACCCCATATAGAGTGTCTATTTCTTTGTACCTTCATTTGAAGAAAAGAGAGTAGAGTGACCTCACCTTCTATTTGGGTTTTCTGTTGTATTGGGTTTCTTAGGTTATATATATTGTGTTTATTTGTGGATGGTGTGTGAGTATTTATTTATGCTATATAATTTTCTCATTTCATCTATTTAATGCATTTTAAGAAGAAAACCAATAATTAAATAATCTGACATCTAAAGGAAATTGACCTTCATAGTAAATATTACAGTAATGTTTTGGATCTATTGTGAGGAATTGTCCAGTGGAATATCCATGACACTTTACAGATCACCTTATGAGTATCAAATTTTTTCCTATTGTACTTTGATATCTCTTCTTTGAAATTCCACAGTTCTAACCGAAATTTCATGTTCCAAGTGAAAGTTATGGTAACTTTCCCGAACCTTCTTAACTCACCATTCTAGATAGAGAACTTGTATGGAATGACATGTGTCCAATATTTCAGATACGATTATGAAATTTTATATGAAATAATATGATCCTTATTGTTTCCAAAGGAACTATAATTACTCAATTTCGACATTCCAAGCTTTATATATGGCACTTCTACCAAGAACGCATGTTTTAGATTAGATTTAGGACTAGTAAATTACCATAATTTCCACAAAATATATTTACAAAATTATAGCGTATAAGAAAACAAAATGTCTTCCATAAGTAATCAAATATTTCTCCTCTAACTCTTCAAAATTTCATAGTATGAAACTTCATCAAAATAAAGTTATAAAGAAATTTCAAAGATGCCTCGTTTGTGACTAATTTCAGGACTAGTAAAAACCCTAACTTCCACAGGCTATATCTCATAAAGTCAAATGATTTAGAGCGTAAAATTTTAACCACAAATACTTTAACATGCCTACTCAATATCTTGAAAAATTCACAACCTAAAACTTGACAAAAAAAAGGTTATATAAAAAATTCCAAGATGACTTATTGAAGGAGAAAAAACCTAATATCATAAGCTCTAAAACCAAAATTTTATGAACCAAACTAAAAAGTAGTAATGAATAACAATCCATAAAAGAGTAATTCATTATTCCATGGGAGAGTGAAAAGGGATAAAAACCACCAGCATAAATATTGTCCATGAGGACAAGTGTAAACCTACTCCCAAATATGTGGGAGGTGAGGGAACATGCTATCAAAAAGTTATGCCAAGAAGATTCCCTAGGGTTAGGGATGAGGTTGACTTGGAAAAAGACCTAGGAAAGCTATTATTCTTCTGGGTGAGACAAGGAAAGACAAGTATAGATGAGGCAAGATGTTGTTGATTACTAGTGATGAGGATTTAGAGCTTGATGGTTTTGTGAAAGAGTCAAGTTCTAGTTTACCTCGAAAAAGTGATTGAATTTTTTTAATCCCTATGGAATAATAAATTAGGCTTGGGGGTGACAAGAGAAAGTGACTTTGTTATTCTAGTCTATGGTTGGGACGAACTATATTTTCTTCTCAGTTTGTTCCTATATTTTTTGGAAGCAGATCCAAATATTTTATTCTTACTTATTTTTACCAGTAGTAAAATAAAGTAATATTAGAAAATATTTGTTACATAATGCAAAACTAGATTCATATATTGTTCTTGTCTTTTCAGTTAAAGAAATGTAGTAACACTAGAAA
>JZKD02S1672974.1:746844-768673 GCA_000966675.3 Picea glauca | reverse complement strand
TTGGAAAGAAGAATGAAAAGTTTATCTTTCTCTATATAGTTAAAGAAAAGAAACGCAGTAAAGACTAACACTCAACATTCTAAAATTAATAGAGTAAATATCCAAGCCTGGTGTTTAAACAAAAAAGACTTTCTTATCTTACAAAAGATTTAGTGGTCTAAGTGTAATAAATCTTTGCATGATAAATTAAAGATAAATATACAAACGATTTTACCAAGAGAAAATATATAAAATAATCATCACAACTTTTATATAAAAAAATTCAAGGGTTTCCCTTGAAACCCTAGACTAGAGTTGAGATCGCATGAGTTGAAAATTTTTAATATTCATAAGGTACCATGAAACCATCACCCATCGGATCGAGAGCCTCTATACGAATCAATTAATCTAATAATCATATATCATAAATAAATATTATCAAGGGCTTATCTCCATAAGTTGTAACTATGGATGGCAGTGTTTCCAACCAAGATTGAAATACAAAAAAATTAAATAAAAGATTCATATGAGTAAACTCAACTCTATGTATACAAGTTACTGTAGACCGACCACCTTGGTGAATCAATCCGTAATGAGTGTGACTCCAAAACAAGTTCACCTCCTCTCCATAGCTTTTAATATTTGTGAGATGCTTAATAAAAGGAATACCTATTTTCGTAGCCTTCCATTGTGGTGTGTGCTCGAGGGAATGCTAACGAATCCGTGCATAGAGTATGGGGTTAGAAACAAAGTCTATAAGTAAATAATCTAAGAAAAACTATAGTGAGGAACAAGAATGTACGAATTGAAGTTACCTTATGAGCTCGACTCTATCACATATTGTTTAATAAACCATGGATTTCTATTTTGGAGTCAAACTATAGATACCCAAGGTTGGAAGTAATGTTGTCATGAAACAATAAGTTAGAAAATATATTGACTAAATCAAATAACAAGAAGGTATTAACTTTGTGGTTATCAGTCCAATCCTGAGCGAGAAATTTATATCTAATCATACATATTACGTTAAGGGGAATGACAATGGATACCATAGCAAGGATTGATTTAGACCTACCCCCAAAACCTTCCCTGTGTAAGAATAAAAACGAATCATTACTAAAATAATAACCAAAGGACAAATATATATATGTAAACATATATGTGTTCAATATGTTAAAGCTTTCACAAAAGACCCATGAGTTATGGAAGGAGAGAAATACCAGATTGTTACTGTAATCACATTTATATTGGTGATGGTCAAAATCCTCGTAGGGTAAGACCAGAGTAGAGAGAAACCTCAATTAGTTTTGAAGTCGAGGAACCTCCAAGAAGCTTTAAAATACACTAATTATTAAATGTTGTCTGTACTAGTAGATAGTTGTATCATTTCGAGATTGGAAAATAACATGACTTGTCTCACACTTGCGAGGTTAGAAATCCCAAGCCACCACTCAACTGAGACATTAGATTAACTCCCTATTCAAGATGGGTGGAGCACACGATGGAGTTTAGAAATTTTATTAATGAGGTTTAGTGCATGGTTTACAGATGTGACCTATCCTCAAGAGGTGCGCCAAATGAGTTTAGTATGATCATATGGAACGCTCATAGAGTATGCCTCTGTGGAGCATGTAATAGGTTTTATATATTTTTAATGGGTATAATATTGTTAATATATGGAGAACTTTCTATGGAGTTTACAACAAGCCTTATATATATAAAATATATTACTCGTCACAAGAAGATTGATTAAAATGTGTAAATATAACCACCTAGCATTGTATTATAATATTGAGTAGGGTGACTCTATGATAATAAAAAATTAATAATTGGAACCTACTATTTTAAAAAAATATGAAGAAAGGTAAAATAAGAAACACATACCTCTATAACTTGTGCAATTTGCCAAGATATAGTAGGAGATATTCGCCTCTATAACCATCATACATGATGTGAGTTAGAATACAAAGCGCTATATTGATGAATAAAAAATATAATAGGTTCAAAATCGTACATGGGTGTGAAGTAAGAGAACTTTACCCTCTCATGGATCATCATGAGGGTTTTTATAGAATTAATGTATCAAAGAGTATATGAATATATTTTTTATTTATAAATGATAATATTGCAAACAATACTATTGGAAATTAAAAAAAAAATTATTCGAAATTTGGTGACATTACAAATGGTATCAGAGCATGGTTCAAACACTAAGGCCTCATAAGCTTAAAATGAAAAAACAATTTAGTTTCTTAAAGAACATTTAAATATACAGTCAGAATTATTGCTTAATACAAAAGAAATTACGTCAATCATGTTTCCACATATCACAATAAAAAAAAACAAGTGTCATGGTTGAATACCTCATAGAATCAACACCAATTGGTCCATAGATGTATGAGGAGATAAATAGTGAACAACCACACGATAAATCCTTAGTATTGTTGGAAACAATGTGTAGTATAAGAGCATAATTACAGATCATCAAAGAAGATAATGAAAAATTACTCAAAGATAGTAAGGAAGAAGAAGAATTGAATGAAATATTACTAAAAAATATGTCTGAAATAAAATAGAGCATGAATCTAGTTTAGACTTCCAACAATTTCAAAAAGGAACTTTCCAATCAAGAATCATACAAGCATAAATACCATCCAATAATCAGTGATAAACCAGAACTGATGAATGAAGGAAGTAGTGAGGACACTTTTGAAAGCAATACTTATAGAAAACTATACCAAAAACTAAGAAAATGAAGTAGCATGGTAACGACCTATTTGGTGAATTTAAAAAGATCATACCACCCAGTTTTGATGGTGAGTCTGAGGAGGGAGAAGAAGCTTGTATTTTGAACATGGAAAAATATTTTGAAATCTATAACTACCTAGGAAATATGAATGCTAGATTGGTTGCATATCAACTGAATGGTAAAGCTGCCATATGGTGGAAGGAGACTAAGTCAGTGAATAAAATTAGAAGCAATGAACTAAATTGGAAAATATTCAAAAAAAATGTTTTAAAAAAAAGTATTTAAGAGAAAGATACTATAACGAAAAAGACATGGAATTTCATGATATCAAAATAGGGCAGTTGACAATTGAGGATTGTATCTCTAATTTTGTAAATTTAATGACATATGTAGCTTTCCTTAGGGAGGAAAAGGAAAAGGTTCAATGGTTTAAGAGTTGTTGGTCTCAAGCATACAAGGATTAAATTGAGTTTCTTAATCCTAAGACAATGGATGAAGTCATAAGACATGCCAAATTATGTTACACTCAATTTAAAAAAAAAATCGAAAGATACAAAATCATAACAAAATAGGAACATGGACAAGTTTTATCCCAAGAAGAAACAATTTAATTATCCACGCCAACCATCACACAGTACCCTTGTTAGGAGAAACAAATTCAATGGAAAGCAAAGTGTATCAGTTCAAAATGGTAACAAACTTACAAATATGGTAAACAAAAAAACTCGACCACCATTTCAATTTTGGGGTTGCAAAGAACATCATCTATACAGAGATTGTCCGTTAAACAATTTTTTTTTTTAATAATGCACAACATCCACAAAGAAACAACAATAAACGACATGGTTAGATGTACACATAAGATTAATGCTTCCCTAGAAAATCGATAGGATGATCATCAATACTTCATGGTGGAAATAGAATGTATGATTAACTAGAAATGTGTATCTATTTTAATAGATCTCGGTGCAAGCTTCAATTATATTTTACCTACCATAGTAGTGTTAGAATATAATGGATGTGCTCGTTTTACCATTGAAAATATCACTATTGTCACCCAACCATAGGCCGAAGCCACCCTCCGAGCACCTTAACCTTTATAGAGAATCACTCTGGAAGCAAACCCTAGGCTAGATAGTCAAACAAAGAGTAGCGAACCTTTCCCCAAGGATAGCGCACCAACAAGAGATGATCAGATATTCCAAACCCTATCCAAGAGATAGTCCAAGCCAAAACGTAACTGCTAGTTGCAGCAGTTGCACCGACAACTCTCCTCCAAACCTGCACACAAAACTGGGCACTGCAGTGTGCACAAGTGTTGCTCTGCAATTCTGAGACTGCCTGCTAGAATGAAGATTGGCCTCCTGTATTTATAGTAATTCTGGCTAACTGCCTAGCCCGACTTCTCATTTTGGGTATCTGTCTGTTCAATATATATTATTTATTCTTTTCGAATTCTTCTCTTGGAGACTAATAACCTAATATAAGTTATCTTCTTGAGCCGACGAGTCTTATAGGGTTATTAGCCAACTCATTAGGGTTTCTCTTGCTTCCTGGAGTATTCTATTCTCGTCAGGTTTACACGTGGAGGTAAATACCTCCCACATATACCATAAGATCAACACTCCCTCCTAGCTAGGGAGGTATTACAGGTAACGGTCTTGAGCACAAACATACCATTCACTCAGTAGCATCAACATAGTTGTATATACTATCTTATGACTCGATCATGAGCACCATCATCATCATTAGTGTCATCAGCTGCATCATCTCTCGAAACCATACTCTATCTGAGTAATCAGACATGATTCTCACTCCACAGAGTGACACAGGAGTCATTCTTCTAATATGGATATATGTCCTAGAAGAGTAGATGTTCTGAACTATTTTTCGTATGGGAAATCTCTTTCCTTTAATCATCCATCTAGTTGATAATCATTTACCAAAATGTTGATAGTCTTCAAGGCAATCAGAACAAAATAGAACACAATTGTGTCTATCCATAGTAGTACATAACTACAATCCATTGGTACACTACCCCACCAAGTAGAAAACAAGTACTTGATTAGTAACATATAGTCACGAACAGTGGAACACATCCACTATAGTAGTATATATCTACTGTCATACAATCTTCATAACAATCATCTGATATCAACTTGCACAGAAACAATGTTATGATATAAATTGAATCATCTGAGCCATTCTTCCACTCACATCTGTGACATCTTGGAAGAGCATATGCCCTCAATTAGTAAGACATCAATGATGAGCTATTTGGACTCTTCTCCTCAAGCAAGGAAGAATAATTTTCCTAATTTATGAGCCTGGACCATTCCCCACCCTAGGCCATTCCTTTGACACTAAACAAAGTGTAACCTGGAGAGAATGAGTCTTCCCTAAGGAATGCTTGTCCTTGATTGTTGAGCCTAGACTATTCCCCACCCTGGGCCATTCCCCACCCTGGGCCATTCCCCACCCTAGGCTATTCCCCACCCTGGGTCATTCCTCCGGCACTAAACAAAGTGCAACCTAGAGAGAATGAATCCACCCTAAGGAATGATTGTCTGGACCATTTCCTCTGTTAACCATAAGAGGAAAAGACTATCTTGTACTAACCTCCAAAACAGACCATTCCTCATGTTAACCACAATGAGAAATCGTTGTTCGGTGAGGCGGGCTAGTCTTCTTGAGTAACCCTCAAGAAGAGAGACTACCCTAGACCACTCCCCATGTTAACCACAATGGGAAGTCACTATCTGTGACCTAGATCAGCAATCTGGGCCATTTTCTGAACTGGAAAATGTCTGCTCGTCAGAAATTTCAATCCACTTTCTGAACTAAAAAGAATCTGCTCATTCTGGACCATTCTTCGAACTGAAAAATGATTTTCCATCAATCAATAATACATCAGTTCTCCCTCCCAACCTGGGAGTCATCTCTTCCTTTCCCAATAAGGAAGTATTCTCCAAGAGCTCCAGCTTGAGTACACAAACTCTTCATCTTGAACAGAGGCTTTACCAAGATGTCTTCTTATCTTCTCATCTGTGGAGATATGTATTGGAGAACCACTTTCTCCTTTCTATACTTCATCACAGATAATGTAATTCTTGATTTCAAATGTACCTCGATCTGGAACACTAGTTTTTCTCTGAAGGCTTCATATAGCTCTGATCAATAAAGTATATCACTATTGGAAAGATTGGAACATTGTGGCACTTCTTCTGTCATCATGAGATCTGATCTTCTGAGTAATCATCTTAATACAATATCTTTGTTATAGAAAATCTTCACCATGCTTATGTTGTGCACTGGAGGTTTTCCAACAAGTTATCTTCTTCCATATGCATACAAGGGTCTCTTTCTGGTATGCTTCAAGGTCCTGAGGTTTCTCTTCATACGCTCTTTGATCAATTTCTCTGGAGAACAGTCTTTGCATTGATTTGATGTAGAATTCCAATCCATGGATATTGCGGATGATATAATGAATCATGTAGAGGTATGTCTGGTTTACTGGAACAAGTAATCATCATAGTCTTCTCCCTCCATCTGGGAGAACCTCCAGTTCTGGAACTTGCAGTGCTTGCATATATACATGGTTCTTCATCACAACTTTCAGTTCCTCTACTTGACTGCTTTTAGTGAGTTCATATCAGGCTGGTAATCTTGTGATTCTTGATACAATTACTGGTTGTTCTTGGATTCTCTTTCTTTCTTGGAATCTTCATGTTATTTCTGATGTTTTTCTTTATCTCTTGGGTTCATGGAGTTTCTTATATATTCCATGTCCTAAAGATTCCACTTCTTCCTTTCATTATAGGATCACGTATGTGGATGGATAACCAAGGATACTTTAAGGATTCTCTTCGAAGAAGACTTCTTCTGTCTTTCATGGATTCTACCATGGATATATACTTCATCATCTTTAATGGATCATAGGATAAGCTCCCTCCTAATCCTTTCTTCATGTATGAGTGAATATAATCGGCTCCCTTTGTTTAACAAATTCCATGCTTCTGTCTGCATCTTTATTGTCTTCTGCAATATATAATCGGCTCCCTCCATCTAACGAAGTCCATGCGTCTGTATTATTGTCTTCTTCAAAGATGTCATAAGTCTTTCTCCAATTTCCTCTTGATTGTTGACTTCTTTCTGTCTTTGCTTCTTCTAAGTCTCTTCATGATTGATTCTGATTTTGGCTTATCTTGTAATAGCTTCCACATGATTTGTTTGATGTATTTCATCCTTTCATGTATATTATCTAACTTGTATAATGATAGAAATCCTTATCTTGTTTGTTCTTTTGTAGGTATAGTTCTTATTGGAACATATTATCTTCTAAGAGATAGATATGCAAGATATGTACAGGGACTATGTAAACAAGATATGTACATGAAATAAGAAGAGTATTGTTACCTTCAAAAGAAGAATTCTCTTTCATCCTTCTTAGTCTTCTTTGTGGTTACTTTTCTTTGGCAACTGATGCTTCGTGTTTCTCCTTCCTTTTCTTAAGCTCGTGACAATAATTCTTGTAGTGACCATACTTTCAACAGTTGAAGCATTGTATTTCTAAAATATCTTTCTCTTCATTTGTCTTCCTCTTTGAACCAAACTTCCTTTTGTTCCTAAAATTCTTGAATCTTGTTGTTTCTCTTTTGCACTAATCCTTGATTCTTCTTGAGCATAGGAAGTCCAAAGTTCTTCAAATGTCAGATACGCCTTCCTTGTGTTCATGCTAGCAGCAAATGCATCCCACGTCTTGGGAAGACCATTGAGTACTATGTTTACCAATTCCTTCTCTTAAATGATATCTTCAATAGATTGTATTTGATCTCTTAACTGGGAGATCCACACATAGTATGATGTTATGTTATCATCACCATTCATCTTCATGTCACGAAGCTCATTCTTCAGACTCATTATTTGTCCAATGTTTCTGACTGAGAAGAGGTTTGTTAGGGCATCATACATCTTCTTCGATGAGTCAAGATGGGAGATGTAGGGTATCAAGTGGTATTTTATAGAGTCCACTATGATACTCATGGCATTAATGTCACCGTCTTTGAACTTCTCCATAACTGCAATGTTTTGCGGTTCCTTCTCTTTTCCTTCTTCAAACTCTGGTTCCACGATATTTCCTTTCACGATATCCAACACTTTATTTTTGGCAAGGATGAGGTCAATCCTTGTCTTCCATGCTCTGAAGTTAGAGGCTCCATCTAACTTGTTCTCTGAATTCATAAAATAATTCATGGTTGCTTTGACTTGGTCAAACCCTAGATCTGACCAAAAACTCAAACTTGACGTCTTGGCTTGCTAAGAGTACCAGAAGATGCGCTAGGCTAGGGCACACTGATCTATCCAAAGATTAGGTCAATCCCTTCACTTAAGGTGCCTCAACGAGAGGATTAGGGTTTCTGCAATTGCACCTGCTAGTAACCCTAGCGACAATGCTATGGTGACTGCTCCTGCTAGAAACCCTAGCGACAGTTCTTCAATGAGCTTAATATCCTTACGGTTATGTTTCCTTCCAGCGGTTAGACTGAATGAAGGAGGTGTGGGCCCATAACCTATTATAATATAATGGATGTTCTCATTTTACCATTGACAATATCACTATTGTCACCCAACCATAGGCTGAAGCCACCCTCCGAGCACCTTAACCTTGACAGAGAATCACTCTGGAAGAAAACCCTAAGCTAGATATCCAAACAAAGAGTAGCGCACCTTTCCCTGAGGATAGCGCACCAACAAGAGCTAATCAGATATTCAAAACCCTAGCCAAGAGATAGTCCAATCCAAAACGTAACTGCTAGCTACAGCAACTGCACTGGCAGCTCTCCTCCAAACCTGTGCACAAAACTGGCCACTGCAGTGCGCACAAGTTCTACTCTGCAATTCTGAGACTGCCTGCCAGAATGAAGACTGACCTCCTGTATTTATAGTAATTCTGGCTAACTTCCTGGGCCGACTTCTCATTCTAGGTATCTATCTGTTCAGTATATATTACTTATTCTAGCCGACTTCTTCTCTTGGAGGCTAATAACCTAATATAAGTTATCTTCTTGAGTTGACAAGTCTTCTAGGGTTATTATCCAACTCATTAGGGTTTCTCTTGCTTCCCAGAGTATTGTATTCTCGTTAGGTTTACACGTGGAGGTAAATACCTCCCGCAGCTACCATAATATCAACAAGTAGAAGACTGCAAAATAAATAAGAGATTAAACATAAGAAATCTTAGCTGGTACAGTTAGCTACTTGAACAAAACGAAAGGTTGTTGACATGGTAAAATAATTTATAGTAATTATGGATAGAATGGAGACTAAGGTTTATTTAAACATATTACCCTTGGTATCATATGATTTACTTAAATGCATGGAATGGCTAGAGAAACACTCAACCGTTGTGAATTTTTGAGACAAAACTTTTAAATGTTTTGATGAATCTAGTAAAGGTAGAATAATTAAAGGAATACCATGAGGTGTGTCACTAATACATATTTCTACTTTGCAAGTTGAAAATATTTTTAGGGAAAGGATGTGAGATATATGATGTGCACATAACTGAAAGTAAGGACGAGGTGGATACCTTTTTTTTAACTAATGATCCTATACTACAAGATTTTCATGATGTGTTTCTAGAAGAAATTCCAGGATTACCTCCTAGAAGGGACATCAATTTACAATATATTTAGTTCCTAGATCTGCACCAGTGTCTAAATCAACTTACATAATGAGTAATCCTGAGTTGACTGAAATTAAAATGTAGCTTCAGGAGATGATGGATAAACAACACAATATACCTAGTGTGTCTCCATGGGGAGCACCAATATTATTTGTTAAAAAAAAGGATTTCCACCTTTAGGTTGTGAATTGATTACGAGAAACTTAATCAGATGAAGATTAAGAATAAGTTTTTTTTACCTCACATTAATGATTTGTTTGATCAAGTCAGGGAAGCTAAAATATATTCCAATATAGAGTTACAGTCATGATACCATCATGTTACGATTAAAGAAGAAGACATTTACAAGACTACTTTCCGAACTAGGTACATACACTATGATCTTGTAATGGTACCCTTTGGTTAAACTAATTCACCTGCTATATTTATGTGCTTAATGAACAATGTGTTGAGGAAATATTTAGACAATTTTTTTATTTTGTTCATTGATGACATATTGATTTATTCAAATATAGGAGAAGAACATGAAGAACACTTAATATTGGTTCTACAAACACTTAGAGAACATCAATTGTATGCAAAGTTTAGTAAATGTGAATTTTATCAGGATACAATGCAGTATTTAGGACATGTGATTTCAGGAGAAGGGATTTCAGTTGACCAAGAAAAGATCAAAGCCATTTTAGAATGGCCAGTGCCAAAGGATGTTTCTTATGCCTGATCCTTTATGGGTATAATAGAGTATTATCCTAGGTTTATTGAACGGTTTTCAAAACATTCCTATCTGATAACCTCTTTTCACAAAAAAGGGCATCAGATTTAAATGGAATGAGAAGTGTTAAGAGAGCTTCGAATGTTAAGACAATTATTGATGACAAAACCCAGTTATGAGGATAGTGTATTCACATAAGGACTTTGTGGTTTGTATTGATGCCTCAAAGGGAGGACTAGGGGGACTTTTAATGCAAGATGATTATGTAATTGCTTATGAATCACAGAAACTAAAACCGAATGAAGAAAATTATGCAACTCATGATTTAGAATTTATTTCTATTTTGCATGATCTAAAAATGTGGCGGCACTACCTATTAGGAAATAAGTTTTTGTTGAAAACATATAATGTCAGTCTTAAACATTTTTTCAACCAAAAGGATTTGAATGCAAGACAAGCTAGATGCTTGTATTTCTTAAGTGAATATGATTTTGAAATAGAACATATCAAAGAGAAAGAAAACAATATAAAAGATGCACTTAGTAGGAAATTAAATTCAATTTTCAACAGTAATGTACAATCTAATCTGAAACACAAAATTATAGCAACAACAAAAAAATATGAGAATTATAGGAAAATTCAAGAAAAATGTCAACATAGTAAGTTAGTTGATGAAGAATCAAATTTCAGTTGCAATCAAGAATGTTTAGTTATGTACAAATACAAAATTTATGTTCCAAACAGTATATAATTGAAGAAATTGATATTAACTAAAGTACATAAGAAACCCTATTCAAGAATCTTGGTTATGAAATGAACATAACGACTTTTAAATAGAGAGTATTTTTTTCCAAGGATGAAATCAGAAGTAGCAGGATATCTAGATAAATGTCTTGAGTTCCAACAAGTTAAGGCTGAGCACCATCACCCAACAGGATTACTGCAACCTATACCCATTCCCATGTGGAAGTGGGAAGTGACTAGTATTGATTTTATTACAGGACTACCCACAAATAAGAAGCATAATGAATCTGTAATGGTAGTAATAGAAAAACTCACAAAAGATGCCCATTTCATTCCGGTAAAGTATACTTAGAATGCCATAAATATTGCATAAATATTTATGAAATAAATTTTTAGAATGCATGGTTTACCCAAAAATATCATCTGAGAGAGGGATATAAAATTTTCCTCCAATTTCTAGAAGACCTTCATTAGTGGATTGGACACTTAACTGAGTTTGAGTACTCCACATCATCCTCAAAATTTTAAACATATCATCATCCACTAACGGTCGAACCCAAAGAACTAACCGCATTGTCGAGGATATGTTACGAAAGTATGTAATGAACTTCCCTATAAAATGGGAGTATTACCTTCATCTAATTGAGTTTACACATAAAAATGGTTATTATTCTTCCGTAAAGATGAGTCCTTTTGAAGTGATGTACGACAGAAAGTGTCGAACCCTGGTTCACTAGGAAAACCCAGTTGACAAAATCATTTTAGGGCCTGATATGTTAAAATAATGGAAACAATTGTTCAACAAGAAAAACAAAACTTGAAAAGTTCACAAGACAGACAAAATAGTTTTGTTGATTTAAAAATAACACATACATAATTCAATGTTGGGGATCATGTTTATCTAAAAGTAGAAGCTAGGAATATTTCATTCGAGATGGGGAAATTTTCTAAGTTATCACCATGGTATTGTGGGCCATTAGAAGTGCTCTCTAGAGTGGGGCCAATGGTGTATCATCTTGCACTACCAACCAATTTAAAAGTACCCAATGTTTTTCATGTTTCAATGCTAAAGAAATATGTATATGATGTAACTCATATTGTTAATTGGAATGTGATCCAAGTGGAACCAAAAGGTGAGTTACAGGTGAAATTTATATGTATTATCGACAAGAAGGAAACTAATGTTTCATAATAGAGCCATCAATCAAGTTAAATTGTAGTGGAGGAACTTTAGTCCCAAGGAGGCTACTTGGGAAATGGAAGAATCCATGATGAAGGTATATCCATTCCTCTTTCATATATGAGATGCTCAGATGAGAATACTGAGGACGATGTTTAGTTCAAGGGGGGAAGGATGTAATGTTCCTCCATTTATGAATATTTGAATATGTTAATTTTGGTTAATTATGTTATGAGATTTTTTGAGAAAAAGACTCATGTTAAATTATATCACCTTAAAAATTGGCGATGAGGAATATTTTTGAAATTATTATTATTTGATGTATTTTATTTTACTAGAAACAAACTAGTTACAAAATAGTAATTCATTATTCCATGGGAGAGTGAAAAGGAAAAAATATTACCAGAGTAAATATTGTCCATGAGGACAAGTGTAAACCTACTCTCAAAGATGTGGGAGGTGAGGGAACATGCTAGCACAAAGTTATTCCAATAATATTACCTATTGTTAGGGATTAGGCTAACTTGGAAAAAGACTCATGAAAACTATAATTCCCCTAGGTGAGACAAGGAAAGACAAGTATAGAAGAGGCAAGACATCGTTGAGTACTTGCGATGAGGCTTTGGAGCTTGATTGTTCTGTGAAAGAGTCAAGTTCTAGTTTACCTGGAAAAGGTTATTGAAATTTTCAATCCCTATGGAATAATGAATTAGGGTCGGGGATGATAGGAGCAAGTGACTTGGCTTTTTTAGTCTATGCTTGGGAAGAACTGGATTTTCTACTCAGTTTGTTCCTAGACATTTTGGAAGCAAATCCAGATATGTTATTCTTACTTATTTTTATCAGTGGTAAAAGAAATATAGTAGTATTATAAAATAATTTTTATATAATGCAGAACTAGTTTCATATATTGATATTGTTTGTTCTTATCATTAGTAAAATAAAGATAGTAGAACTAGAAAGGCTTTGCTATATATTGCAGAATTGGTTAAAGATTCAAGTGTGTGTGTGTGTGTGTGTGTGTGTGTGTGTGTGTTGAACCTACACATAATAGATCTAGTTGGGAATTGACATACACAGTTGCAGAGAAAATAGAAGAAGGAGAGAAAGAATGGAAGAATTATCATTAACCAAATGAATGAATGATAATTTACACATGATATACTTTGTATAACTCAACCAATGTGCACTCGAGGAGAAGCCAATGCACCAAATTGGTGTTCTAGAGTGATCTGGACACACACAAATGATGCAGCCCCCCTATCCTCCTGGGGTTCTACGACCTCCCAGTCTAGGATATTTTTAAATGTTGAGTCAGATCAACTCTTCGAGTTCCTCTTTGAATCCAAATAAACTATACACAAACCCCTTTTCCTTCTATGTGTAAGTCCTGCCAGACCTAATTGGTTTCTATGTTCATGATTTGAACATTATCAATCTTCCCATCGATCGACGATTCACAACAATTACGGGTTGCCAACGTGCTCACCCTTTACGGAAGAGCCCTGTCCCCACAATCTGAAATTTCTCACCCGATCTCCTTTTGATCGTGCCCGTTGATCTCCTACCTCGACGAGATCAATGACTCCAGTGCATTGCGGACTGTGAATTAGTGTGTTCACTAATTCTGCCTATTCTCCCCGCAATGATTCCCTACCATCGATTTCCCTTCTCAGATCGACGACCCTAGTTTACTTCGATTTTTCGGCTTTCAAAATTATCAACTTCTCGCACCCCGCAAGCTCCTTTTGCTAAGTCGCTTCTTCACATGTGTCCTTAGGTTGTGTCCTTATGCAAACACATGATTGCGGGAATGGGAAAGAGTGGTTTTAGACCAAACCGCTTTTCTCCCTGCAATTCACCTCCAGCTTCCACGTATCCTTTTGGAAAAACCACGGTTTCAATTGCAGCCCGCTCAAGGAAAATTAACGTCCGAGCATGTCCTGGCTTCGCAATGCTACGGGACCATCGATCTCCCGATCTTGACGGTACTGTCTGAACTGACGGTTCAGATCGGCCCTTTCCCAATCAACATACTAGATCTGCCCCTCCTAAATAAATAGATGGGATCTCTTTGCGATTCCAGACTTCATAATTTTCAAGTCTCAAACCTTGCTTTCGTCCATACTTCAATATTTTGGAGCTGACGATCTGCAGACACCTGTCCTACTCAATCAACGGTCCTACTTCCACTTCGGGTGTTTGACCTTTCAACTCATATCAACGGCCTTGTGACCCTCTTATCGATTGACAGTCAAGATCTCCTTTGGGTTTTGGATTTCTGAGATCTCAAATCTCAAACTTCCCCTTTGATATGATGATCACGAATTACTTCGGGTATTTACCCGGAGCTCACATATTTGTGCCACCTATCCTCTGGATCTACAATCAAGGATTACTTTGTATCTTTACCTGGAGTGCATGGATATATGCCACATCTCCCTTGATATGGTGGTCAAGAATTACTTCAGGTCTTTACCTAAAGCTCACAGATCTACGCCATGTCCCTTCTGAACCTCGACGACTCCGATTCACTTTGGTTGATCCGACGCCTAAGCTTTACTTTAGGTGATTTGATGGCTCAGATCTTCTTCGGTTGATCGAATGGTTCAGATTCACTTCGGATCTCTAGAGCTTCGGACTTCGGAAATCTCAACTCTCAAACCTTACCTTCTCCTAATCTCACAGTATCTGACGGTTCAGATTCACTTGGTCAATCCAATGCTCATGTTTGCTTCAATTGATCAAACGGTGGAGATTTCACTTCGTCTCACTGGCTCTTCGGACTTAGGAAATATGAAACCTCAAAATTTCCCCCTCCTAATATCACGATATCTGATGGTTTAGATTCGCTTGGGTGATCCGATGCTTGAATTTTACTTCGGCTGATCTGACGGCTCAGATTTGATTCGGATGATCGAACGGTTGAGATTCTATTTCGTATTTCCGACTCTTCGGGATTCAAAAATATCAGTTCTCAAACCTTGGTGAGTTCTCTCTCTTAAGTGTGCAAAGCACTAAGGCTCGTGCACCTCACTCTGATCAGACGACTGTTGATTCTTTACAATGTCATCCAACAGCCACTATCGCTCTTCCTCCTGAGCTTCTGGTTTCTTCTAACTTAGAAGATTTATCAGTCTTCAAAGGTTTTTGGCCTTTACTCCTCCTACGAGTCTGAATCTTGGATCTCATCAACACTTGTGAAATGTGCTTTCTCTTCTGAGCTTGATCCTTAAAGGATTTTGAATTCCCATGCACTCCTTGCATTCTTGAGATTTCGATAACTCGGTTTGAAGGATTTAGTGAAAATAAATTCTTCTCGCCCACTTGGCGTTCCTCTGTTCAAAGCACACCTTGTTGAACATTTTCTACAGAGTGTTCAACAACTCTTTGAGTATCTTCCTCTGATACTCTTCTCCCTAAACTCGACAAGTGTTCTCTCTATCCACACTTGCACCTGTTCGATGCCTACCTTGAAGAGATCTACAGAGTTCTCAGTAAATCTGGTTCTCTCTGAACTCGACAAGAGTTCCTCCTGTGCACTCCTTGAACTTCCACTAACGAATGTTCAACGGTATCTCTCCTGAACTTCTCTAAGGTTAACTCATCTTTGTCAATGCACTCCTTGTGGACAATGTGCACTCCTTGCACTTGAAACTCAAAGAAGAGAAACAATTGAAAATTATACAATACTTCACCAGTTCATACATTCAAAACATGAATGACATAAAAACATAATCATGAATAAAAATATATAAACACACCATGTGCAGGAAAAAAATATTTTCTATTATCTTTGTGTGTCTATACAGATGTTTACAAAAACTAGACTGTAGCAGAGTCCCAGTTCTCTCAAGTTCTCCTAACCTAACTACATCATGAGTTCTTCTTCTAAGAACTCATCTACAAATATCTCTCTATCCCTCTCCTTTTTACCAAAGAGTGCTCTACAAGCTTATCCTCTTTACCTCCTTAGTGCCATCAATGTCTCAGTTAAGACACCATACTCCTACAACCCATTACATAAATGATGATCCAGACCTAACTACGATCTAGACCTGCTTACACTCAACCATTTAAGGAAACCTTATCCACTACCTGTACAAAGGCATGGCTCGTTTCTTACGACCTTACAACACAAATCCCTATAGGATCAGATTTCAAATTTAAAAAATGGGAGGGTTGATGCCTCTCCCTCTCTGAAATGGGCATTGATGTGATGGAATGTTGGCGCATTACTGAGGTGGAGCAAAGCTCGTGCATCATACTCCACTTATGGAAAAATCATGAGCTCCTGCTCATGAGCTCCTCTTCTCCAGTTTTGAAATCCTCCTGGATCCCAAACTCTTTCTTTGAGTTGTCCTATTGCTCCTCCGTTGCTATGCCGTTGCAGCTGCCGATGCTTCTTCTTCTTCTCCTCCTTCTTCCCTACTGTTGTTGCAGGTTCTCCCCTGTTCAGCTTCCCCTTTATGACTTCTTCTTACGCTGACCTCAACATCAAATTTCTTATCTCCTCTATCACCCTGTCCAACTGCTCTAGTGGTTGTCTCTTCTTATGCAGTCTTCTCAGCTACAACTCTCCCTTATCAGTGGGTAGATCATATTGATCCCCCATGTCGCTTTCTTCTTCTGTGGCATTATTTTTCCACCCTACTATAGACTTCAGTTCTACAGTCTCATCACTGATTTATTGCTCAGCTTCCTCCTCTGATAGATTATCTTTTTCCATATTCTCTTGTGTTGTCATATCTCCAACTCCCTCGAGTTATTCCTTTGGCTGGTATGCTCCTCCATCTTCATACAACCTGATCTGATGGATGTGTTGTCTTTGCACTATCACCCTTCTCTCTAGGGCTTCTAATTCTTCATATAGATCAACAAAATCCATGCTGTATGTTTCTCCTTCTACTGCAGGCTCCAATGTTGTAGTTATATCTATTTCAACTTCCTGGCTGAAAATTTTGAGCCATTCTTCCGAATGCTCATCTTCTTATGTTGGGGTAGACATTAGTGTCTGCTCCATTTCTTCCTCCTTGATAGTTTTGGTTGGATGTCTTTCCTCTATTGTTTCACTTACATCATGTGAACTGGCCTCTACTTGGTTGTTTTGTAGGAATTCCTTGATCCCTCCAATAATCAGAATGCTCCTCTGATCCTCCTCTTGGATGGTGAGATTATTTAACTTCTTATAATATTCATTCACATGGTCTGCAAAACCACATGAATCTTCATATATCATCACTCCTTGTTGACCTGAACCCACTTCCGAGCTCCTGAGACTTTCAAACAATCTCATTTATTTCCCCTTGCCACCTAGCAATTTGGGACTTCTCTTCTACCAACTTGGAAGTCTATGAGATTAACCGATCCCATCTCATTTCCCACCTGGAAATTTGAACTTTTGCACTGATCCTCTGGAACTATATGAGACCTTCCACTTATCTATTTCTATTTCCCACCTGGCAACTTCAAAGTCCATTTCTTCCCACCTGGGAGTCTATGAGATCTTTGACTGATCTCACCTCCTCCTCATCACTAAGGTGTCTCCCAATTTCTGGTTCACAAATGTAAACCATATCCTCCTCTGTGTCACTGAGGATTTCAACATGCCTCAGCCACCTTCTCAAATCTTTTTGCTGCCTTCTGGTCCACAAACTTTGAACATGCCATTTTACCTTCCTGTTCAGAGGACATTCATACCTCTAGTGTACCTTTGCCTCCTATTGCATCCTCAATGCTAGTTGTTCCATCCTTTATCTTATCTCATTAAGTTCCAGATCCATCTCTGGATTGCATTTATTCTTGTGGCCTTCTCTTAGACCACACTCACGACCTTCAGTAGCCATTTCCACCTTCTACCTACCCTCCTAGAAAGCCTATGGATCACTCTACATCCGAAAGCATCTCCATCTTCTCTCACAACTCACCTGGCTATTTAAATTTTTGTTGTTGTTGTGCACGTGCAATAACCTTATCACAGAGCATCAGTACCATGCCTTCTTTTCACCTGTTGTCTATAGGAAAATTTGAACTTCTAATATCACCTAATGTTACCAGATCATCTCGTCTCACCTCCTTCTTATCTATTGCCTACAAACAAAATTCGGTCTTCTCCTCTTTTTCTTTCGCCTAAAATCTAAAGGCGAAAAATTCAAGCTCTAATACCACTTGGTATCAGAGTATATCCTTTCTCTACTCTCAGCTACATAAATAAAAAATTTGTGCTATGATACCACCTGATGTTGCCCCCCTATCCTCCTGGGGTTCTGTGACCTCCCGGTCTAGGATCTTTCTAAATGTTGTGTTAGATTGACTCTTCGGGTTCCTCTTTGAACCCAAATCAACTATACGCAGACCTCTTTTCCTTCTGTGTGTAATTCCTGTCAGACCTGCCTCGTTTCAATGGTCATGATTTTACCATTATCAATCTGCCTGTCGATCAATGGTTCACAACAATTATGGGTCACCAACGTGCTCACCCTTTACGGAAGATCCATGTCCCCGCAATCTGAAAGTTCTCACCCAATCTCCTTTTGATCGTGCCTGTTGATATCCTACCTCGACAAGATCAAAAACTCCAGTGCATTGCAGACTGTGAATGATCATGTTCACTAATTCTTCCTCTTCTCCTCACAATGATTCCCTACCACCGATTTCCCTTCTCAGATTGACGACCCTATCTTACTTTGGGTTTTTGGATTTCAGAAATATCAACTTCTCGTACCCTGCAAGATCCTTTTGCTAAGACACTTCTTCACATGTGTCCTAAGGTTGTATCCTTATGCAAACATGTGATTGCAGGCACCAAAAAGAGTGGTTTTAGACCAACCCACTTTTCACCCCACAATTCACCTCCAGCTGCCATGTATCCTTTTGGAAAAACCATGGTTTCAATTGCGGCCCACTTAGGGAAAATTAGCGTTCAAGCATGTCCTAGCTCCGCAATGCTAATGGACCATTGATCTCTCGATCTTGACGGTACTTTCTGAACCAGCGATTCATATCGGCCCTTTCCCATTCCACGGACCAGATCTACCCCTCCTAAATCAACGGATGGGATCTCTTCGCGATTCTGGACTTTGAACTTTTCAAGAATCAAACCCTTGTTTCATCCATACTTCAATCTTCCAGAGCTGACGATCTACAGACACCTGTCCTTCTCAATCAATGGTCCTACTTCCACTTCGGGTGTTTGACCTTTCAACTCATATCAATGACCCTGTGACCCTCTTCTTGATTTATGGTCGAGATCTCCTTCAGGTTTCGAACTTATGAGATCTCACATCTCAAAATTCCACTTTAATCTGACGATCACAAATTACTTCGGGTCTTTACCCGGAGCTCACAGATTTGTGCCACCTATCCTCTGGATCTACGATCGAGGATTACTTCGGGTCTTTACCTGGAGTGCATGGATCTATGCCACGTCTCCCTTGATCTGACGGTCAAGAATTACTTCGGGTCTTTACCCAAATCTCACAAATCTATGCCACGTCCCTTCTGAACCCCGACGACTCCGATTCACTTCAGGTGATATGACGCCTAAGCTTTACTTCAGGTAATCTAATGGATCAGATATTCTTCAGCTGATCAAATGGTTGAGATTCACTTCGGATCTCCGGAGCTTCGGAATTCAGAAATCTCAACTCTCAAACCTTACCTTCTCCTGAACTCACAGTATCTGATGGCTCAAATTCACTTGGTCGATCCAATGCTTGAGGTTCACTTCAGACGATATGACGACTCAGATTTTCTTCGGCTAATCAAACGGTGGATATTTCACTTTGGCTCTCCGACTCTTCAGACTTCATAAATATCAAACCTCAAACTTGGCCCCTCTTGAGCTCACAATATCTGATGGCTCATATTCGCTTAGGTGATCCGACACTTGAATTTTACTTCGGCTGATCTGATGGCTCGGATATGGTTCTGATGATCAAATGGTTGAGATTCTATTTCAGATTTCCGACTCTTCGAGCTTCGGAAATATCATTTCTCAAACCTTGGTGATTTATCTCTCTTGAGTGTGCGAAGCGGTAAGGCTCTTGCACCTCACTCTAATCAGACAGTTGTTGATCCTTTGCAATGTGATCCAATGACCATTGTCGCTCCTCCTTCTAAGCTTATGATTTCTTCTAACTTAGAAGGTTTATCAGTCTTCAAAGGTTTTTTGCCTTTGCTCCTCCTACGACTCTGAATCTTGGATCTCGTCAACACTTGTAAAAAGATATATCTCTTTTGATATTGATCCTTAAAGGATTTCTACTTCCCACACACTCCTTGCATTCTCGGGATTTCGATAACTCATTTTGAATGATTTCTTGAAAATAATTTCTTCTCGCCCACCTGGCGTTCCTCTGTTCAAAGCACACCTTGTTGAACATTTTCGACAGAGTGTTCAACAACTCTGTGAGTATCTTCCTCTTATAATCTTCTCCCTAAAATCAAAAAGATTTCTCTCTATGCACACTTTCACCCACTCGATGCCTGGAAGAGCTCTACAGAGTTCTCAGTAAATCTGGTTTTCTCTGAACTCGACAAGAGTTCCTCCTGTGCACTCCTTTCACTTCCACTGACGAAGGAAATGGTATCTCTCCTAAGCTTCTCTGAGGTTAACTCATCTCTGTCAACGCACTCCTTGTAGACAATGTGCACTCCTTGCACTCGAAAATCAAAGAAGAGAAACAATTGAAACTTATAAAATACTTCACCAGTTCATACATTCAAAACATGAATGACATAAAAACATTATCATGAACACAAATACATAAACACACCATGTGCAGGAAAACATGCTTTTCTATAATCTTTATGTGTCTATACAGATGTTTACAAAAACTGGACTGTAACAGAGTCCCAATTCTCTCAAGTTCTTCTAACCTAACTCTATCCTGAGTTCTACTTCTAAGACCTCATCTACAAAGATCTCTCTCTCCCTCTCCTTTTTACCAAAGAGCCCTCTATGAGCTTATCCTTTTCACTATCTTAGTTCCATCATTGTCTTGTAGTTACGAAACCTTACTCCTACGGCCCATTACATAAATGATGATCCAAACCTGACTACGATCTAGACCTGCTTACACTCAACCATTTAAGGCGACCCTATCCACTACCTGTACAAAGGCATGGATCGGTTCTTACGATATTACAACACAAATACCTATAGGATCAGATTTCAAATTTAAAAATGGGAAGGTTGGTGCCTCTCCCTCTCTGATGTGCTGGAATGATAGTGTGTTGTTGAGGTGGAGCGATGCTCCTGCATCAACCAACAATTATGGGAGTAAATTTCCACCTAGTCTAGTCTCTTGGGAAGCTACGGTAGTGAACTGCCACCTAGCTAAGTTAACTAGTCTATCAGTCTTCAGTTAAATGACTCAAACACAGTGAAGTGAGGAGGATATCAGGGAATCATGGGTAATGTGTTAGTCTGGTGATGATCCTAAGGACAATTCACATTATTTGGTGATGATCCCAATGTTTCATGGTGATAATCCCAATGTAGCATCTAGACTCCACTCAACTAATCAAACTGAAGTGAAAACTAAAGAGAATATTCTCCCTAGGGGAATAATCTTCCTAAAATATAGGATACTAAATAATGACTAATAAACATAGGAAAAACCTTAGGAAAAATAAATCCTAGGTTTGTGTGAAGTAACTCCAACACTCCCTTGAACATCACTATGGTCAAAATAAAGAATGGGTCCCGACAACGAGGCCATGTTAGGTACCCAAATACAAAAGATACACTAAAATAAAGCGAGGAAAGAGGGAACC
>JZKD02S1672974.1:727526-746812 GCA_000966675.3 Picea glauca | reverse complement strand
AATGTATGTAAAAACTAGTACTGACAGTTTCTAGGAAATTGTGTCCTTCACTCCAAGACGACTACACAATGAATCAAACTTCTATTCAGTGAAGGTCTTGGTGAAGATGTCTGCAATATGTTCTGTTGAAGGAGAGAACTGTAGGTCGATGATCCCCTCGTGTACTAAGTCTCGAATGTAGTGCATGTGGATATCAATGTGCTTTGTCTGCTACCTCTGAATTGGATCTCTACAAAACTTCACAGTGCTCTGGTTGTCACACCAGATTACAATCGAATGATGAAACTGAATTCCAAACTCAGTGAGAAAATGTTGTATCCACATATCCTGAATGTGTACGTTAACTACCCCTTTGTACTCTACCTCGGGTGAAGATAGAAAAATAGAAACATGCTTCTTGCTCGACCAATAGATAGGCCCAAAACTAAGACTGAGTGAGTAACCAGATGTGGACTTGTGATTAGTGCTATCACTAGTCCAGTGAGAATCAGTGAACCCGACGAGGTCCAATGTAGAGTCTTCTGAATAGTGAATCCCAAAGGTGATGGTTCCATGTACATATCAAAGGATACACTTTGCAGCCTTCCAATGTAGCTCATTCGTCTCTTGCATGAACCTAGAGACTGCGCCAACTGCATAGGACACGTATGTTCTAGAGTTTGTGAGATCAAACAAGCTTCCCGCTAGTTGTCTGTACAGTGTGTTGTCAAACTTTGGAGTGTCCCTTCCATCCTCGAGTTTGAATCCTAATAGGAAAGGAATCAGAGTAGACTTGCAATTTGTCATGTGAAATCTCTCAAGGAGATCTCATGCATACTTGGCCTGAGACAGTTTGATTCTTGATGCATCCTGACTGATCTTGAGTCCAAAGAAGAAGTGTGGTGAACCCATGTTTGTCATCAAGAACATGTCATGCAGAATCCTCATGACTTCAACAATCGTTGAGGTCGAGCAATCGTTCATCAAAAAATCATCAACATAGAGAACTCGGAGTAGAAGTGAGTCAAATGTCCTAAGCATGTAAAAATTTGGGTCTGACTTACAACATACAATTTTTTGTGACAACAGGTAGGAGTCCATCTTGACATACCATGCCCTTGGAGCCTGATTGAGGCCTTAAAGAGATTTCTTCAATTGACATACCAAAGAATAATCTTGCATAAATCCCTGGGGCAGCTCCATATATATCTCCTCAAAAAGATCACCATGAATAAATGCATTCTTCACGTCCATTTGATGGACTTCCCATCCCTTGGTTGCAACAATGGAAAGTGACAAATGTATGGAATCCATATTCGCTACTGGAGTGAAGGTATCATCATAGTCAATGCCATGCACCTGCTGAAATCCTTTGGAAACTAGCCTGGCTTTGTATCTTCTAATATATCCATCCTCTATGATATTAATCCTGTAGACCCATATGCACCTAACAAGTATCCTTCCTGAAGGAAGCGAAACTAGATCCCAAGTCTAGTTTTCTAGGAGGGAGTTGTACTCCTCCTGCATGGCGGATTCCCAAAAGGGATTTCCAGGAGCCTCTCCATAATACTATGGTTCTGAAGACTGAACCAAGAAAAGATGCTTGGGTGGAAATGGTTCAGTGGTAGTAAGTGAAAGAGGAGGCTCCTCCAAATCAGATCGAGTCCTCCAAGTATCAGTTAGATCACCAACAAGATCCCCTGCATCCTGAAGAGTAGTATGGGCCCACTTGGGCCTCTACTCTGGCTCTGCATCTGCATCTGGATGCACTGAGTCTGCATTTGATTGTATTGACTCAGTATCTGGATCATCTGAATTCTGTGAATCAGAACTCTCATCTGAAGAAGAGTCGGCATGTGCATGCTCATCATCTATGACAGGTGGAAGAAAAAATGTGTCTACATGCAGTTGATGAGGTACATGCGAGACACTTTCCTCGAATCAGACACTTCGCTCAATGATGAACCGGTATGAGGAAAGATCAATAAGTTTGTATGCCTTCACACCGTCGGGGTATCCAACAAATATACAATTTATGATTCGTGGATCAAGTGCCTTCCTCTTTTTAGAGGGAATCTGGGCCCATGCACATGAACCGAAAATATGAAAGTGGGTCACTTCTGGTTTGAGACTGCTCCAAGCCTCATAGGGGGTCTTATCCTTGACAGATCTATGGGTAGATATGTTTTGGATGTAGGTTTAAAAACTAAGTTCTTCAAACCATAATATCTGTGGAAGTGACTTTGCATGTAGCATGCAAGATGCCATCTCTTTTAGAGATCTATTTTCTCACTCAGCAACTTTGTTTTGTTGTGGAGTATAGGGAACCATGTGCTGCAACTGAACCCCTACCTCATGAAAAAGATTATGGATCTCATGGTGAACATACTCTCTCCCATTATCGATTTGAATGATCTTGATTTTTTTCATGATTGTGTGTCAACAAGGGCTTTGAAATCTTTGAGGTGTTCAAAGACCTCTGATTTTTTCCTAAGAATGAAAATCCATGTGAAGCGTGAGAAATCATCAAAAAAAATGAGCACGTTCCTTGGTTTGTTGATTGACGAATGCAGAAAAGGGCCCATGAGGTCACTATGGATCATATCTAAAGGAGAGGAAGCTCTCTGAGTCTTTCCTTTGTTGAATTTATCTTGAGGGTGTTTTCCAAGAACACATCCCTCATAAATTCCTTTGGAGAAGTGGATGTCAAGTAGAACATCAACCATTGCCTTCTTTCTAATATGTTGCATATATCTGAAATTTAAATTCTCGAACTTTTCATGCCATATCATACTGCTTTCATCAATATGGGTAAGTAGTAATGTAGAATATGGTTCAATTAATTCAGAAAATGTGTAGAGTCTAGATTGATGATTTATCACACTGGTAGAAGCCCTAGAATTGGTTTTCATGTCATATATATCCACTGCATTAGTTGCGAATATGAATCTCTTTTTGATGTCAGAGTTATTCATCTGATACATGGAGAGAAGATTGATGGAAATTTTGGGAACATGCAGCACATTTGCAAAGCTTCCATTTGTGAGTTCAATCCTTCCTTTGTTGGTGACCTCGACTGGAGAGTTGTCGCCCATCAGAATAGGAGGACCTTTGCATGCATCCAATGAAGAATACACTACTTTTGTGGTAGCCATGTGGTGTGATGCTCCTGAATATATGATCCAAGCATCGAGAGAGGAGTTGATTTCAATCAAAGCATGGCTAGAATTTCCTTTCTTAGGATTCTGTTCATTTGGCTTCTTCTTCTTCTTGGCACCCTCGGGGATGCAATTTCCAGGGTTGTTTTTTCTGAAATATTTGGGTCATTAGATCTATCTGTTTCTGCATACATGCAGATTATGGATGAAATCCTTTATGGCAGTAAGATCATTTCTTCCCTTTTCTTCCCTTTCCACCTTTGGATCTGAAGGCATCGTTGAAGGGTTTTTAGTACCCTTCCTTCTTCGGATTTTCATGTGCTTTCCTTTTGTATTTATATTTATATTTATGATATTGATGACTACTTCCATCTTGCACAGTAAGTGTGCGTGCCTTTCGACCTTTTATTTTTCCCATATTGATGAGCTTATTCTGCTCTTATGTCAGAGACTAGATAAAGGCCTCAAGAGAGGGAATCGTCTAGGTAGATCCAGATGCGAACCTAACTGAATGAAATGTGGATACAAAAACTGAGTATTCTGGACCAAGTTTGGAGAAAATGGTGAGAATTGTTTGTTTCCCCTCCTAATATTTATCAACCCTGCAAGCCTTGAGTTGTGACAACAAATTTTTATATTTGGTAAAGAAATCTTGGAAATTGTTGAAGATTTTTAGAGCCAATGTGAGCAATTCCACCTCAAGCATGTGTCCCCTCATCTCATCATGTTTTCCAAAAATCCCTTCCATGGTGGTCCACGCTTCATTGGGGGTTTTACATGAGGATATGTGAAAGAGGAGTTTAGGAGAAATGAGACTGCAAATTGTTCTGAATGCTTCATCCATTCAATTTAGTTACTTGGATTTTTCTATGGTTGATGTTGGTTTAGTCTTTGTGTTATTGGTTAACCTATACAATCCTCTTCTTTGAAGATGCATTATCATCTTCTCCTTCCATGAAAAGTAATTGTAAGGTGTAAGAATGAATTATTTTGAAAATTCCATTTTTTCGCTATCTTCAATCTTCAATACCTGCAAAAATAATTTGGTGTGTCTTTTCCATAGTAGTTCATCGTCTCTGATACCATGTAAAAGTATTGAACCTACACAAAATATATCTAGATGGGAATTGACATACACAGTTGTAGAGAAAATAGAAGAAAAGAGAAGTAGGAGAGAAATCATGGAAGAACTCTCATAAACCAAATGAATGAATGATAATTTACACATGATATACTTTGTATAACTCAACCAATGTGCATTGGAGGAGAATAAAATGCACCATAGTGGTGTTCTAGAGTGCTCTGGACACACACCAACAGTTATGAGAGTAAACTGCCACCTAGTCTAGTCTTGCGAGCAGTTACGAGAGTGAACTCCCACCTAGTTGAGTTAACTAGTTTATCAATATTCAGTTAACTAAATGAAACAAAGTGAAGTGAGGAGGAGATCAGGGAATCATGGCTAATGCGCTAGTCTAGTCATGATCCCAAGGACAATGCACATTAGTTGGTGATGATCCCAATGTTGCATGGTGATAATCCCAATGTAGCATCTAGACTCCACTCAATCGATGAAACTGAAATGAAAAAACAGAAGTGAATATTCTCCTTATAGGAATATTCTTCTTAAAATATAAGATAATAAATAATGACTAATAAACATAGGATAATAAATAATGACTAATATTCTCCTATAAATATATGAGAAGATATTAAATATTTTATTGTAGCATGGGATGCCATAAATTGTTTGTTTATATATGAATATTTCTTGATGCATTAAAGGCCAAAGAAAATAGAGATATATATGGAAAACTCTAGTAAATGTCAAATAGAGGAAATGTACAACCATAACATACCTTTGGTTATAATATAGAACATAGATTGGAGACATAGTTTAGAAATATATGAATAGTTTTTTAAGGGAATGTCTGGTTTATAATGGTTGGAAAGAAGAATGAAAATTTTATATTTCTCTATATAGTTAAAGAAAAGAAAGTCTTATACACTTACAATACATACTAGTTGCTATTATACAATGGTTATTTTATTTTGAAAAGAGTATAGATTTTGTATCACACAAAGAGAACAAATAATTAGTGTAACAACAACATGCATATTGAGGAAGTAAAGACTAACACCCAACATTATGAAATAAACATAGTAAATATTCAAGCCTCGCTTTTAACTAGAGAAGACTTTCTTATCTTATAAAATATTTAGTAGTGTAAGTGTAGTAAATCCTTGTAGGATAAATCAAAGCTAAATATACAAATGATTTTACCAAGAGAAGTTATATAAAATAATTATCATAACTTTTATATAAAAAAAATCAAAGGGTTTCCCTGGAAACCCTAGGCTAGAGTTGAGGTCGCAGGATTTGGAAAACTTTAATGAAAACTTTAATATTATGAAAAAACCACAAAACCCTCACCCAGGGGTTGAGATCCTCTAGACGAATCAGTTAATGTAATACATAAATATCAGAAGTAAATATTATCAAGATCTTATCTCCATAAGCCATAAATATGGATGGCGGCGTTTCCAACCAAACTTGAATACAAAAAGAATTAAATAGAAGAATCATTTGAGTCAACTAAAATTAATAACAAACAAAACAATATATATGTTTGTGTAAAGATACATTTTAATATGTTAAACCTTTGAGGAGAGAGTCGTCAACTCTAGAAGGAAAGAACTGCCTAATCATTATTGTAATCACATTGTTGTTGGTGATGTTCAAAACCCTCCTAGGGTAAAAGACCAGAGTAGAGAAAACTCACGATTTCTACCTCAATGAGTTTGGAAGTTGAGTAGCCTCTAGGAGGCTTGAAAATACACTAATTATTAAATGTTGTCAGTGTTAGTAGATAGTCGTATCATCGTGATATTGGAAAATAACGTGGCTTGTCTCACACTTCCCAAGTTAGACAACCCAAGCCACCACTCAATTGAAACGTTGAGTTCACTCCCAGTTGGATATGGTTGGATTACATGATGGAGTTAACGAATTTTATTAATGAGGTTTAGTGTATGGTTTACAGCTGTGACCTATCCACAAGAGGTGCACCAAATTATTTCAGTTCGATCATATGGAATGCTCATAGAGTATGCCTATATGGAGAATGTAATAGGTTTTATATATTTCGAATGTGGATAATATTGTTAATATATAGAACGCTCCTATAGCATTTTTATATGGACTTTACAACAAATCTTATATATATGAAATATATTACTCTTTACCAGAACATTGATTACAATGTGTAAATATAACCACCTAGCATTGTATGATAATATTGAGTAGGGTGATGCAACGATAATAAAAAATTAAGAATGGGAACCTACTGTTATAAAAGATATGAAGAAAGGTAAAATAAAAAACAAATACCTCTATAAGTTGCACAATTATGCCAAGATATGGTAGGAGAGCTTCACCTCTATAGACATCATAAATGATGTGAGTTAGAATACAAAGAGTTGTGTTGATAAATTAAAATATAATATATAAGGATAAGTGGACTAACACATGTTTTGACAATGAGGTTTAATTGGTGCTAACAATCAAATCAAACCAAGCGTTGAAATCATACTTGAGTTTGAAGTAAGAGAACTTTACCTTGTCATGGATCGCCATGATGTTTTTAGATAGAAGTAATGTATTGGATAATACATGAATATAATCTTTATTTGAAAATGACAATATTGCAAATAGTATAATTAGAAATTATATATATATATATATATGAAAATTGGTGACATTACATAGGGCCTTAATGGGCTTAACATTCAAGTCTCTAATTTATTTTCTATATATGTATCCCTCCTATAATATTAAGAAACTATATCCTTGTAATAAACAATATGTGATAATTGTGCTTGGGTATTGACAATCGAAGTAACAATGGTATCTGGTGATGCTGATAGAAAAATGTGTGAGGGATCTCTAGTGTTTCTTAAATATTGTATAATGGTCCTCAAGGACCTCATCCTTGCATCAATTTAAAAGTTTACATTTCCTCATCCTTGCATCAATTTAAAAGTTTACATTTCCTAGCCTTAGGTTGGGGTTAGGAATATCTTCATTTCATGGTGGTGGTTTGGGTTTTCTTCAAGTGTGAGCTATATGTGATTTAAATATGATGCATTTTAAGAGGTGGAAATAATTTTTTATTATTTTTGTAAATTAAAAATTTTTGAAATAAAAAAATAATGAGTTTTAGAAACTTACCTAGAACCAATCAAAGGTAATGAAAGAAGACTTTGAAAATAATTCCTTAGGCTCTCCTAAAATTCCTCCTTAGGGACTCCTAAAATTCCTCCTCGGGCTCTCCTAAAATCCCTCCTCAAATAACTTAATGAAGGGGAAAGCACACCATATGGTTTGTTGAGTAATAAGGGATGGTTGGGTCTATTTTTTCAATAAAAAAAAATAGGAGAGCTGTGTTCTTAGAAGTGTGCATGAACTGAAGAATGTGCACGTATTCTTGGAAACATCAAGTTCATGTTGAGTTGTCAATTTAGATGATGGTTCAGAGAATGTTGAGGCTACAAACTCATGAATGTATGCAAATTTATAAGAAAGAAAGCATGTTGATGTGTGTGATAATTACTATGCACCCCATTGCCACTTTTTTTACCATCAACTTAATGTGAGATCCCTGTTGGAGAAATTTCTATTTTCAACACACTAGTTCAATGGGAGTTAACTGACTAGTTCTATTTTAGAGTTTCTAATCTTAGACCATCTTTTTTTTTTTTTTTTTGTTAGTTTGTCCGTGAAATGTGGGACTAACCCGTGGCTAAGAAACCGCGACTCAGGGGCATCTAAGTCGTCAAAATCACTCGGGGATCCCACCCTACCTAAGCCACACCAACCCTTAACATGGTTGGATTTTTTTTCCCCGCAAGTTTCGAACCGGTGACTTTAACATCACAGAGCGCCTTAACAACACACTCCGTCATCGCCTGTCCTACACCTCGGGGACTATTCTAATCTTAGACCATCACTATTATGCATGAATTCCTAATTATAGGATTTCATTGCCTATATGAGTGAAAATCACTCACTCATTGATTAGATCATAATATACATTGATTATCATTCTTTATATTGTATCTCTCTTCCTTTTCTTGATAAACTTTGTTTCTATATGCTTTATCTAGGTCTCCTGTGCAGGTTTCCATGAAACACTGACATGATATTAGAGTCGAGTTTCTTGGAGCAACCCAGACAAGCCAGAGAAGAGCGAAAGAGTCCTTGAGTAAGTCTAGTTTATGCAATTGTCGCGACCTATCCCTATCGAAAGGTGCGACGATTAGGATCGTCGCGGCCTATCCATGTCGAAGGGTGCGACGATCGCTCTTAGACTTACACCATTTGTTTTTTCTAGGCATCGTCGCAGCCTATACACAACAAAGGCATGACGTCATCGCACTGTGTTATTCATTAGTGGGAGTAACACTAGTTTAGTGGGAGTTAACTGACTAGTTCTATTTTAGACTTTCTAATCTTAGACCATCTTTTTTTTTTTTTTGTTAGTTTGTCCATGACATGTGGGACTAACCTGTGGCTAAGAAACCATGACTCAGGGGCATCTAAACCGTCAAAATCACTCGGGGATCGCACCCTACCTAATCCACATCAACCCTTAACATGGTTGGATTTTTTGTCCCCGCAGGTTTTGAACCGGTGACTTTAACATCACGGAGCACCTTAACAACACACTCTGTCACCGACTGTCCTACACCTCAAGGACTATTCTAATATTAGACCATCACTATTATGCATGCATTCCTAATTATAGGATGTCATTGCCTAGATGAGTGAAGATCACTCACTCATTGATTAGATCATAATATACATTGATTCTCATTCTTCATATTGTATCTCTCTTCCTTTTCTTGATAAGATTTGTTTGTGTATGCTTTAGCTAGGTCTCCTGTGCAGGTTTCCATGAAACACTAACATGATATCAGAGTCGAGTTGCTTGGAGCAACCTAGAAAAGCCAGAGAAGAGTGAAAGAGTCCTTGAGTAAGTCTAGTTTCTACAATCGTCGTGGCATATCCCTATCGAAAGGTGCGATGATTGGAATCGTCATGGCCTATCCCTGTCGAAGGGTGCAACGATCACTCTTAGACTTACACAATTTGTTTTTTCTAGGCATCGTCGCAACCTATACACAACAAAGGTGTGACAGTGTCGCACTGTGTTATTCACTTGGGGTGTGACGATTCAGTTTTTCACAATCATCACACTATATCCTTGTCTAGGGTGCGACGATTTAGCATCGTCAAACTTTATCCTTCTCTATGGTGCGACGATTCAACAACCCTCCAAAAATTGGTTTTCTGCAGTAAAATTGTGATATATCGAAACCCACGATTTGGGCCAGGCTGAAATTTTTACTAGAGACGTATAACATAGGGATGCTCATGCTCACCAAAAATAGCCAAAACCCACACCATATTTTAGGAGCTATAGTTGTTTTATCATATCTATAGTTGTCATAGAATCGTCTGTCATATCTCAGAATCCACGATCTGCGTTTTCAGGATATTTTCATAATCAATAGCAGGATGGAGGCGATGCAACTTCTTCAATCAATTCTAGTGATAATAATCACACCATACAACTATTTTGAATGGAAGTCTGTTTGGTCTAAATGTGGATGCAAATTAGAGTTTCATTTACTCTCAATCCAGGTAAGTAAACTTCGAGGATCATCCAATATATATGGACTTAGAGACAAACTAGACTAAGCTAGGTGAAGAAATGCCAAAGCTCCCTTACAGGAGGTCTTTCATTGGGATCTCCAACATCTATTTAGTCATTTAACAAAATGAAATCTAAAAATTAAAATACATTGTGATAAGTGTAAGAAATATTAAAGCTCCCTTACAGGAGATTGCTCATTAATATTTCTAATCATCCTAATTCTGATTGATTGCATGAAATATTAAAGCTCTCTTACAAGAGACTATTCATTTATATCTCAAGCATATAAATCAGAAACTTAAACTGATGAAATCAAACATTAAATAACAAATCAGGTTCATAGAAGGAAACATTAATACTTTCTTACGAAAGGTCATTCGTTAATATTCCAAACATATGAACCTAATAATTTAATCTAATGAAATTTACAAACAAACATAAAATAAAAGCCTACTAAAATAAAAGTGTACCTACTAGGAAATGGGGATCCTTCCAAGGATTCACAAGCACACCAAAAGAAAAGTCAAATGTAGAGGATCAAAGAAGCTCCATCTTATTTATCATCAATTGCAAATTGAAATTGCAACCATTACATTGATTCTCCAATCTAACTTCTCACTACCAACCTATAAGATACTAAGATTACAAAATGAAGAAGAAGATTAAGATCAAGATTACAAAAGAACGAGATAACACTCCTATTTATACAAAAGCTATGATAACAAACTCATAAATGTAAATCCACTATTCCCTCCTTTGACCCACATATTTCTCAACAAATGGTGACACATAACCCTATCCTCCCTGATCTCCTCCATGAGGTCCATGATTTCCTCAAATTCGAATTTAAACAGAGAGTGCCACATAAGGGTGCCTAGGAAGCTTCTTTTATACCTACACATGTCAACAAACTCATTCTAATTGTTAGGTATAAGTATAAGTATATTATTTTCTAAAGTTTAACCACAAATCCACTTTAAAATGTTAAGAATTAATAAACTTTGGAAAAACATAGTTATAACCCAATGATGAGATAAATGTAATGATGTGGAGGTGGAATGAAGGTGACATGAAGGTAATATGGAAGTAATGTCAAGGTATTGGTGAATAATGGAGTGAGAATAGGGACTATTTTGAGGCCTAACAAACCCCCAAACTGAAGATATTGCATGTCCTCATGCAATCTATTACATTACTTTTTGATACTTGAGATTTTGGCTTAAACTCTGCATGATATCATTTACTTTAACTTTTGCAAAGTGTTTTTGATGAACTGCAACTTGGTTGGTTCTTGTGTTTCAACCATATTTTGTTTGTTGCATTCATCTTTAATGTATGATCTTTACATATTGATAATGTGATTTTTATTGCAGAGTATTTTTGTTGGAATGCATCATGGTTGGTTCTTGTGTGACAACCATGATTGTGTTGGCATCCAATTATCTTTTAAGTACTTTCTTCTTTTTTCGAAAAGCCATTTATATGCTCATGATGATGTAATAGTAAATATATCTTGAAAGTATGTGGGCTTTGAATGTGATATGAATGTTCCATGAATGTGGTAACATATGAATGTGAATGTAATTCCCCCCCTCAACTGATGGTTTTGGCAATTTGACAAAATGACGAAAGGAAGTGAAGTTTTTCCAAAAATTATCATTCTAACTTTTCAAGGAATTAAATGGTTAAAAGTTAGAAAATATCATACCTTAACTTACCCTTTCAAAGATGGATGAGAGTTGTGCACATGTGGCTGCAAAATTCTGTTCATAATCTTATTTACTTGGTGGATGAAATAAAAAAAGTGAATATTTTATTGTTGTTGCATTTGCTGCTAAATCTACTGCTGGATCTTCTGCTGATTGTTCGGAATTTGCTGTTGAATGCTGCTGAAAATGTATAAGGCTTGGAAGGTATACAAAATTCAGCATTTACACTTCCCCAGCCTTATTTATTGACTTGTCCTCAAGTCATTTACATGAAAGTAATTTTGCATCCTCTACTACAAAATGATTGGTCTTCAAGTCTTCAACGCTCATTGGCACAATTCTTGTCATGTGAATAAATGTTTCGGTGTCGAACATAACAATAAATTGTTAACTTAGTGGCCATTGATGGATGTCACTAGTCAACACGAGAGCTCCCATCTTTAATGAGGATGAGAGTCAAGATGCCCCGAACACATCTTTCTAAGTATGAATGAATTTGTTGTTGTCGAATACTTAGAAGATCCGATGAACAAGGGACATTGATGTATTCCCTTTTTTTATCGGCATGATAGCTTGCCCTTAAGGCATGCAAGCTTCAGGGTGTTTTTAGAAAAATATTTAGACTCAAGGACTATGGACTCAATGGTGTATGGAAGCAAGGTTTTATTTGCAAGTGTAGTAAAAAGGAAACTGGCAATGAATAGGTAAAGTGGACCAAACAACTTGTAGATGACCGTGGTTGGTTTTATTGGTGGGTTAGGATTGAAGAAAAATGTAATGGAGTGTATGTGGTAATGAAAAATGGATAATGACTCTTGCTGGAAAATAAATGAATTATGGCTCCAATTTCTCAAATATAGCAAATCTGCTCTTTAATTTTGGACTTTTTGCTAAAATAGTTGAGTTTGACCAGCATTGACCAACTACTTGTAGACGTGGAATTCAAGGGTGGATAGGTATTTCACCATACTTGTACATTTAGGAACAAACCCCAGCTCTTTGAATTTTTCTAACCTATCATGCAACATGTCAAACCATTAAGCTATTATAGGAAGTTGCAAGAACTTGTAATTTTCTGGAAATTTTGGTTATAATCATGGACTGGTTCTTTAGAGTTTCTCATGAAATTTGTCTTTGGAAGACCAATTTTCGTCACAATGTAATCTCCTTACTGATCACTTGATTAAGCTATAACCTGTGAAAAAAAATTGGCAGAAAGAAAACATAAGTGTGTTCAAGAAGAAATGGCCATTTCCTTCATGATTCTTATGCAAAAAATTTCGTACCAAATACAACAGATTAAGAAAAATCAAAGTGTTGAAATTAACTCAATTCATGATATTATTATCAATCCATTCTTAAAGAAATAACCATGAAAAGTAAATTTACTCCCTGTTTTTGTCAGATAACACATGTGCATGGCAAAGAGCTCGATATTATAGATTTGTTGTGTCCAGAATTTTCCAGCTGACGATAGATATGGTGCATTTCTCTGTCATCAGCTTCAACATGCTCCACCCAAGTCACATTGGAATAGCTATTGGGCATCTCTTGAATGAGACAACCAGATGGTCGCCTTCGACATCTTATCACTGAAGAAGAATTCCCTCGTAAACTGTCTAGAGAGACATCAACAACAACCCATATTGAGTCTGAATGTTGCTTGCAATATCTCACGAAGTAAATCTCCCGGGTAGGCTCTAGTGGAGTGGGTACTTGAAACTCCGCATGCATCACTTGCAAAGCGCCTGTTGAAAAAAAAACATCCACAGTAAATGGGCGTGATACAATGCCAGGAAACATGCTTGACCATTGGTTCACATCCATTAGAGTCTCGACAAGATTAATAGCATTCATGATTACAACAACAGTCTCTCGAGATACTTCATCCTTTAATCCATAGGGACTTGGACCTATACCTCGAGGAAAGGTGTGGATGTATTCATCTTCGTTCATAATATCAGTACTATCCTCCGGATGTGAGGTCCAAGGGGTTCCCCCAATTGTGCCATTCTCACTAATTCTTCCATGGCTGCAACAGCTAACTCGAAAACCATAGGTTTTTCACCTTCTGTGGGACCAACAAGAGACCTATTTCCGATTTCTCCACCTGATCACGATCCATAGATATCTAGCCCTATGTTTAGTTGTACACCATAGCTTCCCACTGCCAGATCAAGATTTGAACGAGGGATTGAACTGAGAGGTGATGGCCCGAATGAAAGCAAGGGCTTACCCACGTACTTGGCAGATATACCAGATATCCGATCGATCTCCTCTCTGAGCCTTGCATTTTCCATCTGCAGTTGTTGTTCGTCGAATGACATCTCTCCCAAAGTTGTTGGACCTCCGTAGTTAGGACAGGAAGCGTTGTTCAGTGCTTCACTGTACCGCATATTCTTCGATCTGAGCTTCTCATTCTCTGATCTCAACTGAGTGTTCTCGCGATGCTCATGTTGGGTCTTCATCTGAGTGCATTTATTCTGGAACCAAAATTTGACTTGTAGAGGTTCCAGGCCAAGTTCTCTACTGAGCTACTTTCTCTGCTTGTCATCTGGATGCAGGCATTAAAAAACATTTCCATCTCTTGAATTTTGTGCTGAGTATGGCGATGATATCGCTTCTTACGAGGCTATCAAGGTTTTGATCGAAGGATCAAAAGAAAACAAGCCGGTGGCCAGTGTCTCGAGTCCTGCACCATTGCAACTGCCTCATTATCTGTTGTCGACCATCAAATCGCTCAAAATAAGGCTTAATAATTCACAACTTCACAAAATCTGCACGTAATCCATCAAATCGCTCAAAATCTGCACGTAATCTCATAATTGGATGGCATATTTGGATAATGGTTGAAAAATTAGCACAAAATCGAACTCATAATCTCCAAATAGACGACATTTAACAAGAATAACATTTTGCCGCATTGAATGAGTGAGATCCCTTATCTGTACAGGTGTTGGGGTTTCCATTTTCGCCAACAAGTTCCCGGGCATCTATTCTGTCACCTGCGATTCCATGGAGGATGCCCATAACTGCAGGTCGATCAACAACTCGAACGTGATAGCCGTTTAACAAATTCTTCCTGGGTTCATCCAACAAAACAAATCGATACTGATGAGTTCATTTCTCATTTTTTTAACAGATGCTGGAGCAAACTGTGATGGCTTGAAATTGCAGGGTATGCGCAGTATGGATATACTCGGAAGGCTCTTGGAAATTTTCAGTGAATTGCAACATGCGGCATGAAGCCAGACCAAATTACTGTTTCTGTTGTAACTGCATGTGCTACTCTAGCTGTGCTAAATAACTGATTTCACATGCAAATTTTGATGCATCTTTTATGTTTTTCTATGGAACATTCTTAATGGTTTGACAAGGCACATGCCCGCATTATCAAAGTTGGATTTGAGCTCAATCTTATGTGTTGGAAACACTCTTGTTCACATGTATTCAAAGTGTGGTAGTATAGAACTAGAGAATGTAATAAAAATAAATAAAAAATTGCAAAACCAAACAATCATATGTGCATTAATAATGCCATTGATTTATTTCAATATGCTGCGAATTTATTTTGAACGAGAAAAAATTTAAATTGTTGCAACATATCGATATTGGAAGCTTGCAAATTTCTTATAATTGATAGAATGTGCAGATCAATTTTCCAGCGAGAGTATTTTTATTTTAAATAAATCGATAGTTTTTCCGATATTCCTAATCGCACGAAGCGCAGGAAGAGAGCATACTAATCTCTTGATTTATTTTTATTTATGCAGGTTAGCGTGGATGGATAATAAACACAATCAAGATTTGCGTCATAACCTCGCATTGTCTATACTCTTTCTGCAATGTCGCGGGGGCGTTTAGACTCTCGGAAGACAAAGTTTTCCGGTAATCAAGCTCTTGGCTTACCCATGATACAGAAACAAGATATAAAAATGAGATGATGAAGCAACTCTTACTGTGCCACATAATTTATTCATTTATTCATGATGATTTATTATTATTTTTTATTTTTGAAAATAAGACTAAAAACTTCTAACGAGCTCATTTTATTTTCCTAATTTATTCAATCTAACTTGCTTGAAAGATTTTGTTATTTCCTAAGTAAAAGAATGCTTCCAATGAAGCCACCTATGAACTAAGAATTTGAAAATGCTCACATCAAGATTTAAAATTTTTACCTTATGATTTGCAAGAATGTGAGTAACCTGTCTTATTTTTGGAGTTTGCGCAGTTCTTTTGGAACCACTCTTCAAGATTATTCTTTTTCTCCAAAAAGTACTTGTTTAACATATTCAAATTTCTCACCCGTAGATGAATTAGTAAGAAATGGGGGGTTTAAAAAACTGAATTTGAAACTAACTAAGTATGAAAAGAAAAATCAAAAAGCTCAACTTAAACTCCTTTATGAAGATCCTGCTATCACCAGGTTTCACAAGTTAGTCCATAAAAAGAGATTGCAATAAAAATGTCTTCCTAAGTCTATCTCTAAATCATCCTCCCCAGCAATGGCGCCAAAATGTTTGGTCTAAAATGCGGATGAAAATTAGAGTTTCATTTACTATCAATCCGGGTAAGTAAACTTCGAGGATCATCCAATATATATGGACGTAGAGACAAACTAGACTAAGCTAGGTGAAGAAATTCCAAAGCTCCCTTACAAGAGGTCTTTCATTGGGATCTCCAACATCTATTTAGTCATTTAACAAAATGAAATCTAAAAATTAAAAGACATTGTGATAAGTGTAAGAAATATTAAATCTCCCTTACAGGAGACTGCTCATTAATATTTCTAATCATCCTAATTCTAATTGATTGCATGAAATATTAAATCTCTCTTACAAGAGACTATTCATTTATATCTCAAGCATATAAATCAAAAACTTAAACCGATGAAATCAAACATTAAATAACAAATCAGGTTCATTGAAGGAAACATTAATACTTTCTTACGAAAGGTCATTCGTTAATATTCCAAACATATGAACCTAATAATTTAATCTAATGAAATTCACAAACAAACATAAAATAAAAGTGTACCTGCTAGGCAATGGGGATCCTTCCAAGGATTCACAAGCACACCAAAAGAAAAGTCAAATGTAGAGGATCAAAGAAGCTCCATCTTATTTATCATCAATTGCAAATTGCAATTGCAACCATTACATTGATTCTCCAATCTAACTTCTCACTACCAACCTATAAGATACTAAGATTACAAAATGAAGAAGAATATTAAGATCAAGATTACAAAAGAACGAGATAACACTCCTATTTATACAAAAGCTATGATAACAATCTCATAAATGTAAATCCACTATTCCCTCCTTTGACCCACATATTTCTCAACCAATGGTGACACATAACCCTATCCTCCCTGATCTCCTCCATGAGGTCCATGATTTCCTCAAATTCGAATTTTAACATAGAGTGCCACATAAGGGTGCTTAGGAAGCTTCTTTTGTACCTACACATGTTAACAAACTCATTATAATTGTTAGGTATAAGTATAAGTATATTATTTTCTAAAGTTTAACCACAAATCCACTTAAAAATGTTAAGAATTAATAAACTTTGGAAAAACATAGTTATAACCCAATGATGAGATAAATGTAATGACGTGGAGGTGGAATGAAGGTGACATGAAGGTAATATGGAACTAATGTCAAGGTATTGGTGAATAATGGAGTAAGAATAGGGACAATTTTGAGGCCTAACAAAGTCGAAGGCCGCATTCCAACTCAAAAGAAAAGGATTGTATAATTTGACGATGACGACAGAAACATAACCTACATCAGCGCTTGAGAAGACCAAATGGGCGAACCATAAGGATGAGGCCACATGATTACTTCTTGAGTTAATATCCATTGATCTATGGTTTCATGTTGTTGCATGCAAGACTCCAAAGGAGATCTGTACCACCTTGGAAGGACTCTTTGGAAAGCAGGATGAGATGTGCGGTCATATGGTTGAGCTAGAGTTGAATACCTTAGACACTAAACGTTTTGATAATATATGGAATTTTTTTACTAAATTTAAATATTTGTTATTGAGATTGAGTGAATGTGGTATTGATAATTCTACACAAGAGAAAAAACTTATTCTAACAATCTTGGCCAAGCTAGGACCAGAATACGTTGTATATGTCTCCAATTTCCATTCTGGCAGATGTCTTTTTGGAACAAATTGGAAAATGCCTACATTGGATCAGTTCATTGAGTCTCTAACACAAGAGCAGAAAAAACTCATACATATGGGCCTCATCAAGGATCCCAAGACACATGCACTCACCATGCATGATGGAAAAGGATCATCCAAACAGAATGGGAAGGAGAAACAAAACGAGAAGGAGGGATATTCCAAATGTTGAAATAATGTAACTGCAAAGAATATTCTTATTATTATTGATATATTATTCATAGGATCAATCCCCATTGAGGATTGATCATGTCGGTTATTGTAATAGGACCAAATCCCCTTTTGCGGATTGGTCAAAAGATAATTTTAATAGGCAGAATAAGAAGTCGGCCCCAACAGATATTAAAGAAGCCCATAAATATAATAAAGGTGGGTTTACCCACCTAGTTTAAGAAGTCGGCCCTGCCAGTGAAGAGACACTTCACACGTGCCAGACTTGTATAAATAAAGGAGGCTAGCACCTCAATTAGACACAACTCACTTGTTCATTTTGAGAGACAAGTTCAGATCTGCTACCGAAGAAGAAGGAGAGAGAGAGTGGCACATATCTGGGAGAGGACTTTTTGTATTAGCATAAGAGATCTCTTGGCATTGTATTGGTTATCTATATGAAGGAAGTTTTGCTAGGTTTTCTTCCCCTAGAGGGTTTCCCAGGATAAATGTTGTGTCTCTTGTGATTGTATATTTCTGAGTGATCTTGGATTATGCTATTGTTATCTAATGAAATGAAAACATCTATAATAATGGCTTAAACATTAACATGGTATCAGAGCCAAGCTGAAGGAAGCATCTTTCACAAGTGAAAAAAGTCACTGTTACCATACATGAAAATTAGGTTTTTTTTTATGGTGAAGCTTTTCAGCCCCAAACCCATCTAGAAAAGTGCACCCTCCCCTAAGGATCAGTTTGGCACTATCAACACACATTTTTAGTGGCTAGATCTCCCGGAAAGTGAAACCCTAGTTTCACAAAGTACTAGAAAACCAGAGTACCAGAAGTACCAGAAGTACCAGAGTACCAGAAGTACTAGAAAACCAGAAGCACCAGTCCATAAATCCACAGATCAATTTTGAGGGGGTAAAAGTTGGATTTTCAAAATTCTTACTACACTAGCATACTCGCCTCAGCTCAGCGCATCTATTCCCTGGATCAAAATTTCAAAATTTGAAGTTTGAAAAATTAGGGTTTCCTCATAAAACCCTAAGTTGCAGTTGCAGTTGCAGTCTCATAACCAGTTACAATTACAGTACCATTTGCAGTTGCAGCCGTAGAACCAATTGCAATCACCCTTGAAGTTTTCCTAAGAGTTGGTAATGATTACCGCTGCTACCAGATGGAGCCACTACCTGCAAATGTTATCAGAGGTATGTACTCACATATGTTTAATGGTTAAACTTTAAAGAATATTTGTAGGAGAAGGGATCTCTTGCCATAGATCCAGAAGGATCTCAAGATCCAACACATTCAAAGGAATGATGCAACCCAGGTGTGATTATTCTGATATGCATCTATTTGTCATGACATTA
>JZKD02S1672974.1:691031-716152 GCA_000966675.3 Picea glauca | reverse complement strand
GTCTTCTTACATCTGCCTTATTCTATTTTATTGAAAGGTCTTATTAATATTGACCTTTATTACATCCGAATACATTGATCTACCTATGTGCGGGTTAGGACCTTAACATAATCATCATGCTTTGGTTGCAATCAATTCCTCATCTAATGCATGGATTATAGATTATGGTGCATCCCATCATATGGTGACGAAAGAGGAAGTTTTCTCTTCTTCGAGTCCATGCTCAAGACCCCCTATTCTCATGGGGGATGATATTCCAGTAGCAGTAGCAGGGGAAGGGAGAGTGGAAATCCCTAATGGCAGTTTTGAGAATGTTCTACATGTTCCAAAGCTTTATATGAATTTGCTCTTAGTTTACCAGATCACTCAAAAAGGTAAAAAGGTTGAATTTACATCAGATTCAATTTTAGTAATTGACATGCATGACAATTCCATTATTTCAATTGGTGAGGTGGATCACACGTAAAGGTTGTATAAATTCACTAAGTTTTTTGATGATGACTCCTATATTCTACTTACACATAGGAGAGTAAGTTTCATGCACTTCCAGTGCAACATGCATATACTCTTGTGCTTCCATTAGTTTAAAACATCATAGATGATTCCATACACTCAGATTCTGTACACGGAAATAAGCAGGTAGTGCAGTCAGTTAAGAAGGTTGAAGCTTCAAGAGATGCCCAAGAAGGCACAGTTCACACTTCATGTAGCAGGTATCCTTGCAGGGAATCCATTGGATTCGAGGAGGACTCGATCTCAGCATGAGGAGTCTTTTGATGTACTTTCAGCTTCAAAACCTGCGATGCCCATGCATTGCTATATGGTTCAATCTACTGATCTGCATACCTACAATGAGGGTGTGGGAAATACATTATGGAAAGAAACCATGCAAAAGGAGTATGACTCACTCCTAAAGAATCAGACTTTGCATATGGTTCCACTTCCACCAGAGAGGAATATTTTCAGGTGCATATGGGTCCACAGGATCAAGAGGTACAAGGCTAGACAGGCTGCCAAAAGACTTCATCATATCCATAAATATTTCTACATCTTCACGAAGACTTTTAGTGAGCAGAAGTTTCAGACTTTGCGGGATCATCTTGCAGTGAAGAACACGGTTGCCTAGCAGCTGCCATTTTCCTCTTTTGATACATTATCTTTTTAGGGGGGGGGTTGTTCCCACGTGGTTTTCCCTCTTTCCTCACTTTTATTCAGTGTTCATTAGTTGCATTGTACATGAGTACCTAATATGGCCTAGTAGTCAGGAATCATTTTTTACTCCATAGTGATGTTCAGGGGGGGGTGTTGGAGAAATTTCTATTTTTGGCACACTAACTCAGTGGGAGTTAACTGACTAGTTCTATTTTAGACTTTCTAATCTTAGACCATCACTATTATGCATGCATTCCTAATTATAGGATGTCATTGCCTATATGAGTGAAGATCACTCACTCATTGATTAGATCATAATATACATTGATTCTCATTCTTCATATTGTATCTCTCTTCCTTTTCTTGATAAGATTTGTTTGTATGCTTTAGCTAGGTCTCCTGTGAAGGTTTCCATGAAACATTGACAATCCCATCAATATATAAAATGTATATCCATGTCCTTTACAATATAGTTTATTATGATATAGTATTGTATAAAAATAATACAATATTATATCATTTATCATTGAATGAACTATATATTTCATCTTGTCTAACCTCAATGGTTATGTCACATTGAGTTTGGTACACTTTAATTGACCACAGTTGTTTATGGTTGACAATAGTTGACTATGCTTGATCATGCTATAGTGAGATTGATTGTGGTTGACCATGATCACCATGGTTCAAGATGGTTTACTATGTATAACTATGTTCGACCATGTTTCACTATAATCCACAATGGTTGAAGAGTATGCTTTTCTATATTCCTCAATGGTTATGTTACATTGCGATGCTCATCAAGGTTTATGTCGTATTGAGTTTGGTTGACTTTTCTTGGTCATGGTTGACTATAGTTAATCATCCTTGATCATTTTTTATTGCAGTTGACTATGGTTGACCATGTTTCCATATTCAATCACATTACAGAATGAAGAGGTTGAATTCAATATTATGTCACATGTGACATTATGGTTGACTTTAATACTATGCCAAATTGTGATAGTAAGAGGTTTATAATATGCTTATATCTATTACGATGTTCTTCTTGGTTAACGAGTGTCAGTTTTCTATGTTCATTAAGGATTATGTCATGTTGTGATGTTCCTAAAGGCTTATGTTCGATTGGAACACTCTTAAATTCTTATGCCATATTGTGAAATTCATCTTGGTTGAATTATGTTTAATTGTTCCTTTCCTTAATGGTTATATTGTATTAAAATATTCATTAAGTGAGATGCCACATTTTCGAAATTAAGAGGCTTATCAATTCACATTATGAGACAAGGAGTTTTATAACATGGTTATATATATTTTGATGTTCAACTCGTTTGACTAATGTCAACATGTTATATTCCTCAATGGTTAGATTGCATTACAACATTAAGAAAAGATTATGTTTCATTATAATGTTCTTTAAGGATTATATTGGTTGTGACATTCCTTAATGACTATGTCACCTTGTGACATTCATCTTGGTTGACTTCTACCAAATTACTATTTTTCCCAATGGTTATTTTTCATTATAACAATCATCAAAGGTTATGTCGCATTGATTTTGGTTCACTTTAGTTGGCCATGGTTGACTATGGTTCAGAATGGTTGGTTATGGTTGATCATGTTTGGCTTTTTTTAACCATGAAATCCATGGTTAACCATGTCGACTATGGTTCAACATGGTTGACTTTAGTTACATATGGTTATACATGGTTAATTGTGAATGATAATGGTTGATTATCGTTAACTATAATAGACATGTAGGCATGGTTTGACTTTGATTGAGCAAGTTTGAGCATGTTTGACTATCGTTGGTTATGGATAACCATGTTTCAATATTCAATCACTTTATGACATGAATATGTTAACTTCCATATAATGTCATATTTTGACACTAAGAGGTTGATAATATATATATATATATATATCATGAGTGGTCCTAATGGTTAAGAACATGTGTTTCCTTCTAAGAGTTCGCAAGTTGAAATCCAGAGGGGGCTAGGGTATGTATACCTCTGTAGACTTTACCAGTCAAATTGTTGGGCAGAGAGGGTATCATACACCAATTTGGTTTCTGGCTTGGTTGTGACGTTAAAAATATATTATTATATTATTATTATATATCGCAATGTTCATTTTAGTTTACTTGTGTCCACTTTCTACATTTCTCAATGGTTATATTCCATTACAAAATTCATTTAAGGGTCATGTCAAATTATGACATTCCTCAACAATTTTGTTAGATTTTCATGTTCCTTAATTGTTATGTCACATCACAATATTCATATTCTCTAGCTTCATGTTGAATTGTTATGCTCATCAATGGTTTTTTTGCGTTACTAGATTCATCAAGGATTATACAACATTGAGTTTGGTTGAATTTAGTTATCCATGGTTGAATATTGTTTACCATGGTTTAATATGGTTGACAATGGTTCACCATGGTCGATTATTTTTGACTAAGGTTGATTATGGTTAACAATGATCACCATGGTTTATTATTTGTGATCATTTTATTGTGGTTGAACATGCTTGATTGCTGTTAACTATAGTAGACTAACCATGATTGACTATGGTTGAACAAGGATGACTATGATCAAATATGGTTGACCATGTTTGAGTACATAAATATAATAAAACATAAATAAATGTTTTTATTTAAATTAATTATAATGCGAAATTTAAAATATAATATATTTGTTAAAAAGTTAATATTGAATTTGACTACTTTACTTTCTTAAATTTATTTTTTTCAATACTTTTAAATATATAAAATGTCAAATGTTAAAATTTTACATCCATCAACTTATTCAATTTGATTAACTATTATAAAAAAATTGATAGACAAATTCCAGAAAGAACCAACCATATTATTAAATTTATTTTTTTCAATAATTTTAAATATATAAAATGTCAAATGTTAAAATTTTAAATCCATCAACTTATTCAATTTGATTAACTATTATAACAAAATTAATACACAAATTCCAGAAAGAACCAACCATATTATTTAACTTGTAATGACCATAATTGTTGCATTCATACAACAAAAAATCATCATATATCTAATGCCTTAACTATAAAAATATTTTTTCACTCTGAGTATGTTTCTTCCATTAAATTGACAATGATACGAGAAAGACAACAACAAAATCAATCAAAATGAGAAGCTATATGGAATGCATATAGACACTCAACTTAGTAAATTTTATTAAGTTAAAAATAATATAAATGTGGTGAGATCATGTATAAATTTGTATATACACACACATAAAGGTATATACATGTATGTTCCTACTACTAATAAGTAGGCATTTTTTTTTAAAGCTAAGAGAATAAGCATGACAAGGTTTATAAAAGAGATCAAACAAGAACAAAAAAAATTCAAGATGTAAGATTTCAAACCTCAAACTTGACAATTTCCCATTGAGGTTCATTCCGCTCCATTGTAAGTCTTTATTTTTAGAAAATTTGGGTTTTTTACTTGAATGCCCACAAATTAGGGTATCGTTGAACACCTCGTTTGGATTACATTCACATATTAAATTAAAAAAATATAATAATGTCAATGCACCTATCATCCATAGACCTTAAATGAAAGAGAATCTCCATAGACGATCAATTTCTCTACATCATGAATGCAAGAGGAACTTCTTTCCTAAATGAATAGGAAACTTGCACAAAACTTCTACTTCCCAAGAATGGAAACACTATAACATGAACCATTATATGGATGTAGTTTCTTAGGTTTGATGCTATAAATATAGTAACAGAAACATAAAACTATGAATCATCTAAGTGTTACTTGAACTCAATTGATAAAGAGATAAAACACTACCGTGATTTCTCTTCCACTTTGTCATTGACATCTTCTTAAAGTCATCCATGTGAGATCCATTACCTTATGAATATTATTCTTGGTGGATCTTGTTCACCATTGTCCGATAATCCCCTCTATATAATGTAATGGGTAATACTATTTTTCTTTTTTTTGGAGGTGGAACATTTATTCTATTAATCGAGTCGTCATCTGCATTCATTTGAGAATAGTCCAATTCAATCCTATTACTCCCTATCATAGGTGTATCCTTATCTGAGATGTATCCTCCTCATGGTTGGCATCTCTACCAATCCTCCATCCCTACCATTTCTATTGTTTGATGCAATGCATAGAACATGAAATGAATACTCTTTTATCTCCACTACAATGAATGGGTCATTCACCTCTAAACTTAGATTGATTTACTACATGTTGTTATATGTGGTCATATTCATCATGCATAAAATAAAGTTCATCCAATACATCTGGTTTCATGTGGTTATATTCATTATAAAGTTCGAAGATGGAGTGCCACCATGATTTCTATAATTTTGTATTCAATCGTAATCCATTATTTTATAGATTTTTCATTATTTTTTCTTTACAACTACCATCCAACGCATCATTGCTAGACATCTATGAAACATATCCATTACAATATCTAATCTATAAAAGGAAGTTGTTCTTATAATATAAGAGCTATTTACGCCTATTGACATAATTATGTATTGTCTCATCTTTAAATTTTCTCCACCAAATTTTCCCCAACAAAACATCTCCTTCAAATTTGTTGGTGGAATTGGAATTCCAAAGGTGAAACACTTTGATATTAGTGGATACCTTGGATAGATACTCACTAATTGATGTATCTCCCCTACTCCCTCGTAGGGCTGTGTGACCTCCTGGTAAATGGATCTCTGATTTTTGAGTCCAAAGACTCTCTGGAACCTTAAGGGTCCCCTTCTAGATATAAACACATGACCCCTCGGCTTCTTGGTGTTGGTCTGACAGCCTCCCGTGACCTTCCCTTCCGCTCTACTGTGATAAATTAGAGTGTCGGGCGATAGCTCCTTTTGTTTGATAATCCATATTTATGTGACCTTGGTGATGACCACGCGATTGTGGGCGCGGATACAAGCGGTTTCGAGTCAAACTTATTTTGGGCCTGAAATGCTCCTCCAAGCTCCACGTGTCCTTTTGAAGAAACCACGGTTTGGATTGTGACATGCCCTTGATATTTTAAACTCCGTGCTACTCCTGTCCCCACAATTCTACGGGATCGTCGATCTCATGATATTGACGATACTGTCTGAAACGATGGCTCATATATGCGCTTTTCCTATCTACGGACCAATGTTCTCCCTCTGAATCAATGGTCGAGATCTCTTCGCAATTTCGGACTTCAGGAATTTGAAATCTCAAACCTAGCTTCCTTCCGTACGTCAATCCTCCGGAGTTGGCGATCTACGGACACCTGTCCTCCCAATCAACGACCCTGCCTTCACTTCCAGTGTTTGACCGTTCAACTTGGATCAACAGTCCTACGACCTTATTCTCGATCAACGGTCGAGATCTCCGGGTCTTCAGACTTCTAAGATCTCAAATCTCAAACTTCGTCTTTCCCAAATTCTTTTCATTGAAGGTTGTGATCCCCTGACGTGCGTCCTCTTGATCTAACGATCGAGGATTACTTTGGGACTTTTCCCAGAGTGGATGGATCTATGCTACATCCCTCTTAGATCCGACGGCTATGAATCACTTCGGGACTTTACCCAGAGTTCGCGGATTCGCGCCATACCTCCCTTAGATCTCACGGTCTATATTTTACTTTGGGCCTTCGGTTCTTCGCACTTCAGCGATCTCAGTTCTTAAGCTGGAAACCCACTTAAAATTTTCCCAGAGCTCCCGATATGTTGACAAGTGTTCGTTCATATATCAACGACTCACGAATCTTTGGGTATTCGAGCTTCGGATATCTCAACCTTTCACTTTTTTCCTTCCTTTGGATCTCACAAACCACTGACATGTACCCTCCTGGATCTAACAGTCTAGATATGCTTCGGCTCTCCAGTTATTTGCGCTTCGGGAGTATCAAGTTTCAAACTCACCTCCTTATGGACTCGCGATATCTGACGGCTTAGATTCACTTGATCAATCCGATGCTTGAGGTTCACTTCGGATGATCTGACGTCTCAAGTATTTTTCGGATGATTGAACGACTGAGATTCCACTTTGGATTTCCAGAGCTTCAGACTTCGAAAATCTCAAGTTTCAACCTGCTCCTCCTCTTGAGCTCACAACAAATAACGTCTATGATTCATCTTGGTGATCCGATGCTTGATCTTCACTTCGATTGATCCGGTGGCTCGGATCTATTCCGCTGATCAGATGGTCGAGATTCTACTTCGGTTTTCTGGCTCTTCGGGCTTCAGAAACCTCAGTTCTATACCCTGGTGAATCCTCTCTCCCCTCTATGTGTGAAAAACTAAGGTTTGTGCCCCTTACCCTGATCATAAGGTTGTTGATCTCCTTCACTGTGATCCAATGATCACAATCGCTCCTCCTCCTGAGCTTCTGGTGTCTCCCCACTTGGAATATTTATCAGCCTTCAAAGGTTTTGAACCTTTGTTCCTCCTACGAGTCTGACTCTGGGATCTCATTGACACTTGTGAAAGTGATATCTCTTCTGAGCTTGACCCTTAAGGATTTGACTTCCCATGCACACCTTTCATTTTTGGGATTTCGATAACTCAGTTCAAAATATTTCTTGCAAAGAAATTATTCTCGCCCACTTGGTGTTCCTCTGTTCTGATTCTTCGAGCTTGTTCACTTCTTGACATTGTACACACCTTGCACTTTGTATGAATTTCCCTTGTTCTCTTTGAACTTCTCTGAGTCACTCTGAAACTCAATCGATGCACTCCTTGCATTCGAGATGCACACCTTGCATACGAGTGTCAGGAGAAAAACAATTGAAACTCATTCAGTTTCATCATGAACTCATACATTCAATCTCTCAAACAATCATACATGAATGAAATGAACTAAACCATACACACTGAATATAACATTCATTCAATCACACATGAAATGAACACAGTCCAAGGTTTTGGGACAATTTTGTCTGTTCTATTCATTCATGAAAACAAAATTACATAGTATTTCTTCTATTCTACTTTGTTCTACTGATCTCTCTATTATGTCTATCTGTTACAATACAACAATGAAAAAATATCTAAGGACTGGCTCCACGAGCTCCCTTGTCATGTCTACAACCTATCTTATCAAACTCTTAGCGGTTACCTACTTTGTCCTATTACAATAACTACCAGTTATTGCCAGATAGAGTCAACACTCCATATCTGCAATCCCTTACAGTCCTTTACGATTTTACAAACAAGTTACACTTTTAAAATGTTGTTTACAAAATATCTCAACAATTGATTTATCTCTGAAATAAATGTTTGATTTGAAACTCTATCATGCTGAGAGGTCATTCGTTTTCCTCCACGCATGTGTTGTTGACTTTGAAGGCGATTGTCCTGCATCATACTCCTCTGGTTAAAAGTTTCCATGGACTCATGTCCATGAGCTCCTGCACTATTTTTCCATGCTTCAAAATATCAGGTTATGTGACGCAACTTGCATCTTCCATTGGATGGTCTTTCCACTTGACTAAGTATTCAAGATATGTCTTCCTCCTGGTTTTCTTTCCATTCCTCTGTTCAATGATTTTCTCCATCTAAGGTTTTTCTGTTGTGGGCAATTGATCTTCCCACTAAATTTTTTTATGATCATCTAATTCTCCTGCTTCATCTCTCATGTAAGGATACAGGTCTTCAACATTGAATATCGGTGATATCCCAACATTGTCTGGCAACTCAATTTCATAAGCATTGGCTGCGAATTTTCTGAGAATCCTGCATGGTTCTATCTTCTTCATCTTCAATTTGTTATACGTTCCCCTTGGAAACATCTGTTTTCTCAAATGAGATAAAACTTCATCTCCAACTTCGAATTGAACTTCTCTCCTCTTTTGATCAACTATGTCCTTGTATTTCTGGCTACGGTTCTGTAGCTTTTCTCTGACTCTGTCATGGAGTTTTTGCATTTTTTTCTCAAAATCCTTTGCTCTAGCACTTCTGAACTAATATTGGTTCAGATATCTCAATTCCGTAATCCCTTCTGGTTGTATACCATACACAATTTCAAATGGAATTTTTCCTGTGCTCCTATTCACTGGATTGTTGAATGCAAATTATGCTTGTGCCAGAATCTGATCCCATTTACGACCTTTCTCAGTGATTAAAATTCTCAACAAGTTTCCCATACTCTTGTTTACTACTTCAGTCTGCCCATCTGTCTGAGGGTGATATGCTAAACTAAAGGATAAGTTCATCCCCAGCCTCTTCCATAGAGTCCTCCAAAGGTGTCCTACAAATTTTGTGTCCCGGTCTGAAACTATGCTCCTCGACAATTCATGTAGTCTCGCTACTTCTCTGAAAAACAAATTGGCGATGTGTGTAGCATCATTTGTCTTCTGGCATGGTATGAAATGTGCCATTTTTGAAAATCTGTCCACCACAAAAAATATGGAATCGCTCCCTTTTTGAGTTCTAGGCAATCCCAAAACAAAATCCATATTGAATATTGCATCCCACGACCTTTCTAGAATTGGTAATGGCTAATACAAACCAGTGTTTTGTTGTCTTCATTTTTCATATTGAAAAATTATGCATTTGTTCACAAACTTTTTCACCTCTTCCCTCATGCTCAACCAATAATATGAATTTCTCAGCTGCGCAAATGTCTTATCGTGACCAAAATGTCCAGCTAAACATCCGTTGTGTTTCTCTTTCCGCAGGTTATCTCTCATTAAGAATTTCAGAATGCATAATTGGCTTCCTTTGAACAGTAATCCATCCTAGATCAAGTATTCAGTCGATGGGCTTTTGTCTCCCAACAAAGGATTCTTGCATGCCTCATAAGCTTCCTTGAAATCTGCATCTTCTTTATACATCTCCTTAAGGTGTTCAAACCCCAAGCTCTCCACTTGGAATTCATGTACAATCAAGCTCCTCCTGCTTAAAGAATCTGCAAATTTGTTAGCATTTCCAGCAATGTGTTTAATAACAAAAGTAAAATTCTGCATAAATTCTACCCATTTTGCATGTTTCCGATTCAACTTTTCTTGCTCAGTAATAAATTGCAAAGCTTGATTATCACTGTACAAGACAAATTCTTTAGTAACTAGATAGTGTCTCCATTTTTTCAGAGCTTGAATCACCGCATAAAATTCCTTGTCATACGTGGAATAGTTCTTCTTGGCGTCATTCAGTTTCTCACTGAAATAAGAAACTGGATTATTGTCCCGACTCAAGACTGCTCCAATAGCTAATCCACTTGCATCGCATCTCACCTGAAATGCTTTTCCAAAATCTGGTAAGACCAGAATTGGTTGTTCTATGATCTTCTCCTTCAACACTTTGAAACTTTTTTCAGCTTCCTCTGTCCAACTAAAGGACGTGTGCTTCTTCTTCAGAATGTCCAGCATGGGTGCACATATGCCATTGAAATTTCTGGTAAACTTTCCATAAAATCTTGGTAACCCATGAAAACTTCTTACCTCAAATATGTTGCTTGGTGATGGCCATTCTCTGATTGCTCTCACCTTTTCTAGATCCATCTTCAATTCATTTGAAGAGATCACAAAACCCAAGTATATGAGTTATGTCTTCATAAAAGAACATTTCTTCAGATTTATCAACAACTTCTCTTGTTGCAACCTTTCCATCACTATTGTCATATGTCTTAAGTGTTATTCCTTTGTCTTACTGAAGATTAGTATGTCATCTAGATATACTATGAAAAAATTTCCTATGAAGTCTTTCAACACTTCATTCATTAATCTCATAAATGTGTTTGGTGCATGACCAACCATTCAAACAATCCTTCGTTTATCTTGAATGTTGTTTTCCATTCATCTCCCTCTCTCATGATTATTTGATGATATCCACTCTTTAAGTCTATCTTGGAAAAATAGCTCGCTCCACTAAAAAAATCCATCAAATCATCCATCCTCGGTAAAGGGAATCTATACCTAATGGTTATTTTGATGATGGCTCGAGAATTTGTACACATTCTCCATCCCCCATCCTTCTTTGGACTTAGCACAGTCGGTACTGCGCATGGGATTAGGCTTTCCCTAACTAAACCTTTATCCAACAACTCCTGGACTTGATTTTTGACTTCCTCATTCTCTCTAGGTGTCAACCTATAAGCTACTTTGTTTGGTAAACTAGCTCCTGGAATAAGGTCAATATGATGGCTTATACTCCTAATGGGTGGAAATGAGTGTGGTAGCTCATTCACTACTATATCAACAAAGTTTTCTAATAGTTCCTGGATTTCTACAGGCAAATCTTCCATAGAAGTATTTGTAAGGATAACTCTAGGCTTCCTCACTACAACAAACTGCATTTCTTTCTCCTCCTTGACTTCTTTCAAGAGTTCCTTCCCACTCATGAGAAGTATGTTTGAACTAGCTTCTCTCTTTTTCTCTTTGTCTTCTATGGATAACAACATATGTGTCCTACCATTATTTTCTAGGGTATAGGTATTCTTTCTTCCATCATGAATAAATTTTCATTCATACTACCATGACCTACCAAATAAAGTATGACATACATCCATAGGAATTACATCACATAGTATTTCATCCCTATAACCTCCTATTTTAAATTCAACTTGGCATTGTTAACTTACCATCACTTGATATCCTTTCTGCAACCACGATACCTTGTATGGGTTTGGATGTGCAGTTGTCTTCAACTCCAACTTCTCCACCATCTCTGTGGATACTAGATTGTTAGTGCTCCCACTATCTATGATCACCTTGCAAACTATGTCTTTCGCCTTGCAAGCAGTTCTAAATAGACTTGTTCGCTGAACTGGTTCTTTTGGTTCCTTTTCTCATTTAAGAAGAATTTTCCTCATCATGAGGTTCCTTCCTCCTTCTATTGCTTATGCTTCCACATTCTTTTGTGCTTCTGCAATGTGTTCTTCTCCTCCTCCTTCATTCTTTCTGTCAGTACATTCCCAAGATTTGTGTCCTTGTTTTCCACAGGTATAACATTTAACTACGCCTCCTCTGGCCCTTCCTCATCCTCTAGAAAAATAACTTCTTCCTCCATATCATCCTTCTTTAGAACTTCCACCTTTCTCTGGGTGACTATGTTGTTTGTCAGCTTCAAGCTTTGGCTTCTGGAACTTCTCTCTGCTGATTCCCTTACCTCTACTTGAATTTCCTCCTTTGCTTCGTTGGCTTTACTTCCTGGACAATTTTTCCTCATCTTTCAAGGTTGCTTGATAAACATCCTCGAATTTACCAATAGACATCATGTTGATCTCCTCTTGTATTTCATATCTTGGCCCATTGATATATCTGGCTATTTTCTCATCTTCATTCTCTTTATGTCCAACCCTGATGTTCAGTTGGTAAAATTCCTCAGTGTACTCCCTCACTGATAAGCCCCTCTGTTTCAGGTTCTGCAATCTCCCGAACATATTGATTTAGTAATCCTTCAGGATAATTTTCTCCTTCAACCTGGCTACCATCCTATCCTAGTTTTTAATTTTCTGCTTACCATTGTTCATGCATTTGACTTGCAGTTCATTCCACCATAGTGTTGCATGACCCTTCATTCTTGTCACTGCATGCTTAACCATCTTGTCTTCTTCGATATCTTCGTAATCGAAGTACTTGTCCATAGCACATACCTAATCTAACAATTCTTCAACTTCCAAATTGCCTTCATACATTGGTACCTCTATTTTTTCTCTAGCTCCTATCTTTGAAACAACTTTTATCAAGCGATCCTATGCAACATCCTCTACTACATTTTTTTTGGCTTCTACTTCTTCGCTCTTAGCTTCACCGATATCTCCAGTGTCTATTTCTCTCCTCTGTGTTGTTTCCATGGCTTCCAATCTCATTCGGAGTCGCCTCATTTCTTCTTCCATATCTGCATTCTCTCTACGCCTTCTGGGTGGCATGATTTCACCGCGTCACCTACAAACAAAAATCATTTTTTTTTTATACCACAAATGATACCAACTTATTTCCTTTCTCCTTTTGTCTGTTATATGCAAACAAACTTAATATCATCTCTTCTACCACTTGATGTAGCCCCCGTACTCCCCCATAGGGTTGCGTGACCTCCCAGTCAATGGATCTTCGATTCTTGAGTCGAAAGACTCTTTGGAACCTTAAAGGTCCCCTTACGGATCTAGACATAGGCCCCCCTAGGCTTCTTGGTGCAAGTCTGACAACAGCTAGCGACCTTCCCTTCCTCTTTGTTGCGAAAACTCAGAGTGTTGGGTGATAGCTCCTTTTGTTTGATAAGCCCTCTTGATGTGACCTTGGCGATGACCACGCGATTTCGGGCGCAGCTACAAACAGTTTAGAGTCAAACTTCTTTTGGGCCCGCAATGCTCCTCCAACCTCCAAGTGTCCTTTTGACGAAACCACGGCTTGGATTGCAGCCCACCCTCGATATTTTAAAATCCGCGCTACTCCTGTCCCCGCAATGCCATGGGATCGTCGATCTCACGATATTGATGATACTTTCTGAACCGACGGTTTAGATTTGCACTTTTCCTATCTATGGACCATGTCTTCTCCCTCTGAATCAATAGTCGAGATCTCTTCGCAATTCCGAACTTCAGGAATTTGAATTTTCAACCCGCTCCTCCTCTTGAGCTCACAACAACCAATGACTATGATTCATCATGTCGATCTGACGCTTGATCTTCGCTTCAGGTGATCTGACGGCTCAGATATATTCCACTGATCGGATGGTCGAGATTCTACTTTGGCTTTCCGGCTCTTTGGGCTTCAAAAACCTCAATTCTCAACCTTGGCGAATCCTCTCTCCCCTCTATGTGTGAAGCACTAAGGTTCGTGCCCCTTACCTTGATCAGACGGCTATTGATCTCCTTCACTGTGATCCAATGATCACGACCGCTCCTCCTCTTGAGCTTTTGGTGTCTCCCCACTTGGAATATTTATAAGCCTTCAAAGGTTTCAAACCTTTGTTCCTCCTATGAGTCCGACTCTGGGATCTCGCCATCACTTGTGAAATTTCTATCTCTTCTTAGCTTGACCCTTAAGGATTCGACTTCCCACACACACCTTGTGTTTTCGGGATTTAGATAACTCAGTTCGAAATATTTCTTGCAAAGAAATTATTCTCGCCCACTTAGCGTTCCTCTATTCTGATTCTTCGAGCTTGTTCTCTTCTTGACGTTGTGCACACCTTGCACTAGGTATGAATTTCCCTTTTTCTCTCTGAACTTATCTGAGTCACTCTGAAACTCAATCAACACACTCCTTGCATTCGAGATTTACACCTTGCATACGAATGTGAGGATAGAAACAATTTAAACTCATCCAGTTTTGTCCTGAACTCATATAGTCGATCTCTTGAAAAATCATACATGAACAAAATGAACTAAACCATACACATAGAATATAACATTCATTCAATCACATGAACATAGTCCAAGGATTTGGGACAATTATATATGTTCTATTCATGCATGAATTTTTTTTTACATAGTATTTCTTCTATTCTACCATGTTCTACTGATTTCTCTATTATGTCTATCTGTTACAATACAACAATGAAAAACTATCTAAGGACTGGCTCCACGAGCTCCCTTGTCATGTCTACAACCTATCTTATCAAACTCTTAGCGGTTACCTACTTTGTCCTATTACAATAACTACCAGTTATTTCCAGATAGAGTCAACACTCCATATCTGCAATCCCTTACAGTCCTTTACGACTTTACAAACAAGTTACATTTTTAAAATATTGTTTACAAAATATCTCAACAATTGATTTATCTCTGAAATAAATGTTTGATTTGAAACTCTGTCATCCTGAGATGTCATTTGTTTGTCTCCACACGTTCATTGTTAACTTTGAAGGCGATGCTCATGCATCACTAATATACATTATGCACTGCTATACCATATAACCTTCAACCATTATGTCTTTTGGATGCAATCTTTGTTTAAAAATCTCTTTAATTTCTTCAAATGCCACTCTACCAACAAAATTGACCTTGTGTCTATATATCTACATATTATAATGTACTCATCTTGAATTATGAACTCTTGAATATGAGCTAGTGTTATTTTGCATTGAAGAAGCATGATGGTAGATATTTTTCATTCAACATAAAAGAAGAGGAATTTCTCACTCACATTACTTAATTTCTTTATGGATTTACTTAGATGGCAACCACCTAGATATGAAAAGCAAGTAAATCATGTCAACAATTTATACACGTAACATTTTCATTATACCATTTAGCATAACTCATGTAAATGTTGACATGATTATAAATTTCTTTATATTGTTATCAAATCTATTTGGGAAAACCCGTGGAAGAAAAAGACAATCATCATTGGAAAATAATGCCTATTATAAAATCATAAATATCAGAAAATCCAAACTTTAATAAATACCAAAACTTTAATAAATGCGAAACTTTAATAAAAGTATGTGAACTGTGAGATTTTCCCCCATGAAGATCCTCTTTCTGCATTAAGAAATTTGTTATCTTTGATGAAAAATTATTGGGAAATTTAATGTTTCATATTAAAAAATCAGCGTTGCTTCCTTGCATTGTTAATAAATATGAATGATTAAATAATGGTTTTTATAATTCAACATTGCTTCCTTGTGTTGTTAATAAAGTGAAAGATTAATTAATGATCCATCAATACATCAATAAAAGATTGACTCAAATGTTTCATAACATTGTTTGCTTTGGTGAATCTTATAACCTTATCAATTTTAGCTTTTTCAATCCTTTCATCTAATATTCTCCATAAGAATATTGTGGTATTCTTTGCAATATGTCAAGCAAAAAAGTTACTTTCCTACCATCATGGTAGGACAACGACTTAAATTAAAAATAATTATGTTGCATACTTAGATAAATCCTTTAATGCCCATCTTTGACAAATCAAAATGGATTTAATTATAAAAAATATAATTATACATAAATAAAAATTATAGAAAGTTACATATCCCAAAATAGATTTAAGTTTAAAAATATAATTAGACATAAATAAAAATTATAGAAAATTACATATATGAATGTAATTAATACTAATTTTTTACTATATTTATTTTCAATAAATTTTCTACAAAATTGAGGTTTGTTCTTCATTTCTTTCAATTCTTTTTTATTCATTCCAATTAAAAATAGGTTTTTAGTATGGTTAGAGGAAATGCATGTACCTTTATACATCTTTCCTAAATGTATTTAACATTTTGATGTTTTTCTAAAATCAAAATCACATATTGGACATGCATGTTTTCCCAAACATACCCCAAAAAAAAAATGTTAGTTCATAGAAGTTTATTAGTAAGAGGCTCAAGGTATAAGTACATATCTATAACTTGATATTTAATTAGCTATTTAAAAAAAAAACATATTTCATTTTATATACATAAAAAAAAATGAATCAATTAAGAAAATTGAATTATTATGTTGTTAATATTATGGTAGTAAATATGTTCAAATAAATTAATGGCAACATTGTATGCTCTCTCATTTTTGACATTCAAGGAAAAAAGTTATTATTTATAAAAAAATATCCACAATGAGTAAATGGAAATGGATATATGAGCTTTCTAAATGGATCAATACTATCATTCGTTATGAAATCCTAATGTTATGAGATTGTTCTTTTAAAATGAGGCATCTTGCCTCAATGTCCCTAAATATAAAACTATCTATAAGAAGATTTATTAAAGCATTATCTTTAATTATCATATGTGAATGGTAATCCTATAACATCCCACTCTTGCGCGCACTAAAAAGACTTATTCTTTGAGGACACTTGCATGCAAGTGATCCGAGTCATTATACAACCAGAGAGATTGAGGGAGAGGTGTGGCAACAACCCTGCCACAACCTACTAGCACTCCCGTTGTGACTCGAATTGTAGGTTAATGATTACCTAGTTCGAGAGGACCCAAGATGTCATGAGGGCAGACTTTGACAGTCGCTCATGATGATTCTAACAGGCGTGCAATAAGGCAGGGTCCTTATTCCTTAGAGGCCATTAGTCTCCCACAAGATCACCTGACTGAGTATTGACTCCAGGGGTTTGACGTCTACCAAATTCAGTCAAGAGGCAAGTGGCACCCTTGGATCACGTAGTGCGCCTTAAAGGGCACGTCACACAAATAAAACAGAAAGAGGCGAGTGGAACCCTTGGAGCACGTAGTGCATCTTGAAGGGCACGTCGCGGTTTTAAATCGAGTAAGTTAATAAACCTAGCACCTAGAAAACTATGCTTACTTAGGACCTAGTCGACCTTAAAATGAATCGTGTGGTGAGTAAAGTTTAATAACAAAATTTCCCTTAAGAACTGTCACCAAGCCTAGTAAATTTAAAGCATAGGTCTAAGTAGAACCTCTAAACAAAAAAAATAATAATTAGACATATAATAAGAAGGGGGTAAAGAAAATTCAAGCTTTATTAATTAAAGTAAATTGTTTAATAAAGGTTTAATTATAAAAGGGGGTAAATGGTTGTTTGTCTAAACTTGCTAATTCTGAACTTAGTTAAAAAGGGGGAAACTTAAAGAAAAAGGGGAATGTCTAGCTTAGTAAGGAATATAGCCTTTGGAACTTTCTATTTATGAAATCAAATAAGATTTAAGAAAGGCGTAAGTCATTTAAGAAATGTAAGGGAATAAAGGGACATCGAGGAGCGTTTTTAAGAACGCTTTTAGGTGGGTGAGGTAAATAGGCATATTTAATTAATTAATAAATTAATTTTCTGGTGCAACTAGGGGATTGGGCAACATGTGTACGGTGGAGGTTTTTACTAATTAAATAAATTAAAAAGTAATCTAATGAGGATTTGGGAAACTAATCACTTGAAAAATCTATAAAAAGGATGGCAGAGGAGGAGTATGGATCACATATGGCTTGCGTAAGGTTACGCTACCGAATTTTATCTTTACTAAATTTCTCTTGTGGGAGCTAGCATTCTTTGGCTTGGGGGGCATATGGGGGAGAAGAGTAACCCTAGCGTTGGCTGGGAGGTACCAGTGAGTTCTCATCGGTTGGCAAGCAGGAGCTGGACAGAGCGCGCATGAGACAACGACTTCAAAGTATTCGCATTTGGCTACAGTACGCATGTGTATATTTTGTATTGAATACTAGTTAAATTCCCAGTATATGCATCTCTCTAACGTCGAAAGCACGCATGCGTAAACTGTGTTAAAAATTTAGTTAATTTTTTGTATCTGAATATTTATCATGGATAATATACGCATGTGTAATTTGGTTGAACGGTAGTTAAATTTTGTTTATGTGCCTTCTTGGTTATGCATTACGTATTGTATATTGATTATGTTGAGTATTAAGGAATGTTAAACTGTATTAACATTTGTGGTATTAAATCTTCTTGGGATCTATTAGTGTTGCACAGCGCCTGGTGCCATATAGTTTTTATTTCTTAATTTTTTTTTCTTTTTCTGAAATGTGTCAATTCCCCCTTTGCGAACGTCCTTGCCCATGGTCCCATGGATTGAACCGAGGACCCAAATTGCTTGCATTTTATAACCTGGTTGTATGGCGATTCATGTTGGGATCGATTATCGTTTCATCCCTGGAGGTATTGCCCCTTTTTTCTGCGGCTAGAACGTTAATGCACGGATCAATAATAGGGATTTGTGTTGGCACTGTGTTATTTTAATTATTCTGGAATTTTCCCCTTAATTTATTTCGTGGCCATAACCTTAGCTTGGAGTGCACGAGGAGGGGAGGGGGATGCAATCTTAATAGTGTAGTTTTTTTTAGAATTCATTTAAAATCACTTTATCAAAATGTGGTAATCTAATTATAGACAATTTATGTTTTTATGTAAAGATTGATTAGATGGTAGACCAACTATTTGATAAACCTTTGAAATTTAATTTCAGTAAACTTAACCGTCATCATTTAACCAGTTGAGTTTTGTTTGTTTAGACCTCGTCCAGTTCGTAGTTCTCGTTTCACTCGCTCTTGGCCCTGTATCGTACATGCCCTGACCCGTACCAAACCTTTTATTGGACCAGATTGTCAGTATTCCCCCTACAGGGCTATTGGTGTAACAATGAAATTTTTATTTTTGTTTTCCATTGAGTAAATAACCCGAATCAAGGTCAACGAAGACAAGCGAACCCCCAAGGCCAAATAATCCGCCACGAGGTGAGCGTAGTAATGTTTTGTAGGTTGTCGGGCATGGAAAAATTCATTAATAAAAACTTATTTAGTACTTGCGATGGGAAATCTGGCCTCTCCTCTAACAGAATCAAAACGAGTTTAACTTACTTATGTTGCACCATTTTTAGCAATGATGATGCTTGAGATTTAAGGCTTATATAATCTTTTCCTTGGCCAGTGGTGGTTCCCTTTGTCTTCTTGCTCTGAGATTTCTTCTGGTTTTTTTTCTTATCCGTGAATTTTCTAAGTTTTCTTGGGCAAATTAATAATTCTAATCAACGATTCAATTTTTAATGTTATCTTGTTTGGTGAGTTTCCATATATGGAACGTTGGCCAATGTGACCAGTTATTTGCCTTCACATGCCCTATAGTGGTTGTTTATACAACGCCTTATGGTTCATACAGACAACTGGCAAGTGTTGATTTTAATTCCGAGATCCCTGGGGTCAAGTGCGCCCAGCTCTTAAAATACTATGAGTAAAGACAAAGCGATTTAAATAAAACACAAAGGTATTAATTAATTATTCTGAGTTTCTGAATATCCCGAGGAGATATATAAATTAGTGGCCTTGGCTATCCTTATAAAAGACTTAAGGCTGTAAAAACAGATACTGTGATGACAGTTGGGAGTAAACCAACTGTCCTTCCCATTACATTTGTGGAATAACGGTCTTTTAATATCTTATTAATGTTTAACTAATGTGAATGTATACCGTATCCATCAATGTCATCTGGTTGGGTGTAAAATGGTATTGAGGACTATGGATTTTGGGATGCAGTCTTCACAGTGGCATGGGGCTTTTTCGTTTTTTTTTTAATTGTAAGGAACTACACCTTGGTATGTTAAGTAGATGTTGGGTAGCATGGTAACTTCCGAAAGGATGTGTGTGTAAAAGTCTGAATTCTATTTTCTTGATTTAAGTTCCTTTCCTGGTAAAAGGTTATTGGATTTATTTTACGTTTAACGCATTTATCCAGCCTAATAGATTAATCGTTTTCCCTTGCATTAGAATAATTGTTCGCTTGAATTAATGCGATGATTTTATTATCTATTAATGCCACTGCCACGATGTCAATTTAATTCTTGCACATAGTTTAGAAATGTTTTCTAGGTGTTAGTAGTGATGTATAATTCAAGTTGGTCATTGAATTGTATGAGTATGGTATTAGTGGATCACATTAATAGGAGTAAAAACAAATTGTTACTGTAATTTTAGAGCTATTGTGTTAATTAATTGAATGTTGGGATATGTCATTTTTAATAAAGAATGTTGATTCTAGGATAGGTGTGATCTTTATGATGTTTACATTAATGGTTGATTTTAATTTATTTATCTAAATATGGTGAAGTAATTTATGTTTCCTCGCGAAATCGTCGTTAATTTTTTCACATTGCTTTATTGTTTGAGCGCCTTTGTCTAATGGTGTCGTATAATGTATGTCAGTACCAGTTGGATTTCAGGAAGGTTGGATTTTATGTCGGGTTGAAGGTTTAGAACTTTTTGTTTGCGTGTGGGTTCCTAGCGCACTTGATGCAATGCAGCGACGTGATACCTTATGAGTGGGTCATGGCGCACGTTGATCGATAAACACATATGGAACCTAGCTTGGGGTTATGCGCCTCTCGATGTGGATGATGTTGTTTTTGTAAGCAGGGTTGTACTTGCTTTGTTTTGCCAATATGCTTGTCCCTGCTCATTGGGAAGGTTCTAGCTACTTGTGTCATTAAAGTTGTTACGTTTGGATTGATTGATGTCGCTTTTAGCCTAGTAGGTGTGGTCTTGCTTGTGATGGGCGAGATGTAGACACCTCCTTGTTCCTCAGAATAGTCGCCAACCTTGAGACCTTAAATGGTCAAAATAGATGGGAACATGGGCTTGAGTGTTTCTTATGTGTCATGGAGGTCCTAACCTTGCAGGGTAGGATGGGCGGGTAGTCATTTATATTTTTCATCTGATTGGCTGTCATATGTTGATTCCAGCTGCTTGATGTGCTAGTATGCTAGGTCGTTATATTTTTCTGTTGCTTGAATTGCGTGCATTGGGTTCGTCGTCGAGTTGTGTTTATTGACTGTTGTCGTTGTTACTTTCCTTCTTTAGAAAAAAAAATATATATTGCACTGGTTATGCGTCGCATGTTTTCGTAATGACGGGGGTCGTTACAAATCCTTATCTTGTGTTATGTTTTTACACCTAAATAATCATTGGAAACATGAAATTACGGGGATATGATGATGAACATTATGGTCAACTTTATTTATCACTGGATCAGTTTGAGATGCACTAATTTCACATTTAGGACATTTCAATTATGTTGCATCTTCTCCATAATATATATTACAATCAGTAGAACACATATCACTTATTTGATACTCTGTTATTATATCTTGCAAAAACGCCCAAAATTTTCCATAGGTGTGAGTTAAAGTATTTAAAATTGGTTAAAGAATATCATCTAACAATGTACACAAAAAAATTAAACTATTATGTTAAATAGTAGATAGTGCATCCTTATTACAATTATTAAAAATAGAGAAAAATATATACCTATTAGAAAAATATTTCAAAGGAGAGGTTTTTTTTTTATAATTACAAATAAAGAGATATGCTTAACAATGAATACTAAAATAAAATAATAACATTAAAATTTACTAGAATTTTGTTATATTTCTTACATGTTTGAATTTGTAAGGATTTTTTAATTTTATTATTTCTTCTATATTTTATTTCCTATATGCATCAATAATTTTATTAATCTTTAACAATATATCTTTATGAGTTCAACATTTCAATGGATCATTCTTTATTGATTGGTAAATCATTCTTCACTCATTATTGACTTTAATATTATTTGATATTTTTATTTGTATTAAAAAATTCAAACCAATTCTTAACTTGTTACACATTATTCACATTAATATTATTTGATATTGCTATCTATATACAAATTCAAACCAATTATTAATTTTTGATAAAACAAAATATATATTGCAAACATTGTTGTAATGAAAATGAATTAATAGAATTAAACATAAATAAATTATATATAAAAGTGAATATTTTAAAATAATAATTATATTAATTAAAAATTAATCCATAATAAAAATATTATAATAAACAAAAAAAATTACTTTTATAATAAAATTAAAAAAATCAATAATAAAAAGTACCGTAAATTTATTTTAAGATTGATTTTTAAATATTTCTATATTTATTACTTTAACTTTATTAATTAACCAATTAAAATAAATTTATCATAATATAATATAAAAAATTAAAATATTTTTTTAAAATAAAAAATTCTCAAAAAATAGTTGTCATTGTACATATCAGTTCAAGCTCCTGCATAAAACACGAAAGTTGAAGAGTAGTACAACAAAAAATCCCTGTATTTTGTAGAGGGAGTGCAGAGTGCTTATGAACCTTAAACATTATTAAAGGAATTGTTAAAACCTTCCATCTTGAGTGTCGCCATGAGGAGTGAAGAAATAAGGTTGCGCACAGGTTGGGCATCTCTGCTAACTTTGTGTGCATGAGAAGATGTCGAACAACATGTCAAGTCTGTTACTGAGGAGAGTGTGCCTGTGGAGATGCTCCATCATGTCCCACCTCATCTCGAAGATGAGGTCCAAGTGCTCTGGCGCTAGGAAGCAAGGTGAGTGCAGCTCTCAGGCAATGAATGATTTATGTGGTGGAGGCTCAACTAGTCGGTCTACCCAGGGAATTTCTTCTTGGACTATGCAAGTCGTCTCTTCCAAGGCTGTTGTTGTAGGAATCGTAGGAAGACTAGTGTTGGGTCGGTCGTGGTGGTTTGGAACCGTGTAGAGGAGGGAGTCAGGTTGAACCGTAATTTGTTGCTCTGGAAAATCCTCCTCCACATAGGCCATGGGAGGCGACTTCGAATCCTTATTCCTTTGAATCAGAGTTGTCGAGGAAGCATGTGCGAGCTTGCGAAGGCGTCAATGCCTTGCTGCATAGCAATACGAAGAGGGACCCCTCTTGGGTTTTGCACGCTCACACAACATGGAAAATATGGAAGGTCAAACGAAACTCAGAAGGAGAGCGCATAGAGATGGACAATTGAACTGAGCAGAGTAGAGCACAAATGCGAAAAAGAGTTTAATGAAATAAACCATAATCAACCTGGAAGAAATAGAGGAGTACCAGGGAAGATGAAGTGACCTCGCACACGCCTCACGTACCCATCCTCACCCCTTTGCCATGGTGCAATGAGAACTCCATTAAACCTAAACGAGGAAGCTTGGGCGATTAATTATGTCCTCCATCCAAGAAATGAAGAATAAGGTGGTAGCAGGCCATGATAGGCCATGATGAACTGCATGTTAAATGTGCCTCCTACATAGCACCCCATCTCGGAAATAAAAAAATAAAATATTATAAACATTTATAAAAAAATATATATTATAACACTAGTATGAAATTTTTGTTGACATTTGTAGTGAATTAAATCTATTTTATGGATTGTGTATCCACATCATCCAACTCTATTTGAAACGATTCTTATCTAGTTTGTTGTTGAATAAAGTATGCAAATTTTAATGGGACTTTTATACTTCGAGTTGAAAATGACTATAGAAAAAATTATATTTTTATGAATTGTTTAATTGTTTTATGTTTTGATTTTTTTTAAAATTTAACAATATAAATTTACAAGAAATTATAATTTTTTATTATTTAAATTACATTTTAAAATGTAAAATGTAGAAATAAATTTAGGTAATGTAAAACTTTATGCTTTAAAAATCCATATACATTTGAATTATATAAAATTAACCATTCAAATTTTTATAACAATTTTTTGACCAATTTATTGCCAAATTTCAGAAAAATATCCCAAAATAATATATACAGAAAAGAGCGAAAACGTAAACCGTTTAAAAAGGAACAAAACGTAGACCATTTAAAATGGGCATTCTCTGCTTAGGCTGGAACATCTCCAATATCGAGGGTATGCGGGGAACTGACACATTATTTGTTTTCGCCTGTGTGTAAGTAACCACCGGCCAAAAGAATAGAGACGCACTACATCAGGACTGCGACTGCAAGATGTTGATGGGTTCTAAGTGGGTCGCCAATAACTCGCAACACCGCCGTCTTTTTGGTTGGCGATACTTCCAATTTCGTGTCTTTTAAATGCAAAGCGCGTGAGCCAGGAAGGTCACCGTGTGGGACATCTCTGAGCTGTCCATGACACATCTCTGAGCTGTCCGTTATCCACGAAACATAGGCGGACATCCCACGTCTCTCCACTCTTAAATCTCCCGCCTAGGACCATGCTTGTCAACATTGCCCACTACTGCTAAGGACAGTACTACTCTCCTTTCTATCTCCCATTTCGTTAGCCGGACAGTTCAATTTTGTCTTCGACATTCTTTCCAAACAATCCCTGCATTTTTTTGGGTAGAAATCAGACATATTTCCAGTATGTCGTCGCCATCTGCGGAATCAGGTAGTCCCAATACTGAGCCCTATGTTGACGAATTCCATGCGTCTGTGATATTAGGTATGGGGATCAATTCCGACGAGGAATCCCAACAAACAGACTTTGTGACTAGATGGCTTACCACCTTCCCCACTAATACCTCCGCCCAGATGGAATGTGCTTTGGAAAGAGTAAACTGGGACGACATACTGCGAAGAGATGAAAATCACGGTTCAAGGGGTTTAGAATTCAGTGATGATAGTTCAACGTTGCATTTAGAAGGCCAGCTTGTTCTGTATTCTGCTTATAATTCGAATGTCAATGGTATGTTTCGTCAAACTGGGAAACAAGTTTACGGTCCATCTTTAGCTCATTACCAAGACGTAGTTCCCTACTGGCAAGAGCA
>JZKD02S1672974.1:674023-684097 GCA_000966675.3 Picea glauca | reverse complement strand
AAAAAATATTTTGACATTGTACCCCAGACTAACCTCTGGAATAGGTTAGAAGAGCTCAAAGTCCCTTTTGAGTTAAGAGCTACTGCAATAAGGATACATGAGAAAATTATTTCCAAATTTAGGAACACTGAGGGTTGGTTGAAAGAAATTAACCGTAAAATAGGAGTCAAGCAAGGTTGTCCCCTATCCCCTACCCTTTTTGACATATATATTGATAATTTAGAAGATTGTTTGGAGGATGCAGGATATGTTGGCCCGACTCGCGCTACTATAATCATCATCCTTCTTTTGTATGTTGATGATATTGTTCTTATGGTGAAGAGTCCATATGACCTAGGTGAGAAACTTATAATTCTCAAGGACTTCTTCTCTAGTATGGACATCACTGTGAACAATAACAAAACAAAGATTATGATAATTAAATCCAAAAGAATCAGCTACGATACTTTGTATATGGCAACAATAGTTTGGAAGAAGTGCCTTCATATTCACCATAATCTCAATTGGAACTATAGTGTTGAGAATATGATAAATGGAGGGTGAAAATCTTATTATGGGCTTGAAAACAATTGTAAATCGGTAGACCTTTGGCTTTGGGAAAAAAAAAACTCTTATTTCACACTCTTATCACTCTAGTTATCTTATATAGATGTGAAGCTTGGGGTTGTAGTATCCCTAGAGAATCCTGGAAAAAGGGAGAACAAATACGAAACAATTTTATAACCTATAATCTAAAAATTAAGGGAAATACGCCCTATCCTATCCCCCTCATAAAACAAATCCTTTCACTATTTAAGATAAATACTATGATTAGATACCTAACATACAAGAACAAGAAAAACAACATGGACGACAAGAGGTTCCCCAAAATTGCTTCAAAATCTAGCCAATACCACCAATGGCACAAGAAGGGATGACATAAAAATGCCAAATATTCACTAAATCATTGGGAAATACAAGAGAAAGCCATCATGTAGAATACCAATAATATTACAAATATGATGGCTTCCTCTTGTATTCCCTAAGAAATATGAAGCCATTACTAAGTGAGGTAATGTCATTAACGACACTACCTCACTTCAATATCATGTAATTAAGAAAGAAGGGGTACAATAATATTTCACTATTAGTGACTTGTTAGTGATTAAATGCAGAATGCAAAAGGTCAATGACACAAATGCTCACAAAATGCATAACTATACACTTGAGGTGTTTTATAACACAATATCTATATAATTACAAGATAGATGAAGTCTCACCAAATCTCTTGTGAAACAAAATTAAAAAATATCATCATAAAAGTGAATGATAGACAACCATTTATGTTTGTAATATCTAACGGTTCTTCATATTCATTGTTGCTAGTTAAATATTTTTTAGGTACATCTTTTTTGAGCTTGTTTTTTCCTCCTTCAAAGGTAGGGGGCTAAGCTCCAATACTATACCCTCAAAAACCTTATCATTTCGTCCCTTTGTAAGCGTAAGTGTCACCACTTCCTCCACCATATTAGATAATTTATTTTGCAAATATTCATAAGAAATCCAAAGAAGTATTGGATGGTAAATTTTCTTGGTTTCCCACATGATATTGGGTATAATATCAATGATGAGTTTGCTTGGGTATAATATCAATGATGAGTTTGCTTGGTGTAGAGAATCAATAAGGTGTCATACTTCAAGGGCTATAATCACTATGGACTATGATGTGCTAGATGTGAGAAAGGGATTTCTGCTTGCAAATGGCTCCTATAGTTTGAGTTGGGAAACATTTATGACATTATGAATGTTTAAGTGCACTAGAATATACCATTTGAATGAGTTGTCACCCACTTGTTGGATTGAGGTGTAAGGACCATAACAGAGGGGAAGATGCTATTGATACTTTACACACGATGCTTAGTGGATTGAGGTGTAAGGACCATAACATAGGGGGAAGATCTTTGTGATGCTATTGATACTTTACACACGATGCTTAAAAATATAAATTAAAATAGTAACCAAATTGAAATGGAGGGGGTAACTAATGACATTCATGAAACTCCATGTACTTAGCTTGGGACCATTGTAGTGAGGCGTAAACTTGGTAATGAATAGAACAAAGGCGGGGGTGTATTTTTATTTTGAAACATGATGGGAAGAAAATGATAGAGATGAAGAAATTGGAAATTAGTAAAGGAAAAGAGATTGAAACCCAAGAAAAAATTCAAATGGAGGATGATAGGTGGAAGAATGTATTGCTTAAATATCATGTAGGTTATGAAGGTACATTCCATAATGTTTGTTGTGTTTGAAATTATTACAAAGATAATGGACCAAGGTATGATTGATGAATTTAGTTTTGTCATCGAAATAGGGATGGAATGTAGTATAATATCTTAGTGAGTAGTACATAAATTCCATAGTTATTCCCAAAAGTATCTAAGAAATCAGCATTTTTTATAAAAAATGATAAAGAGTGGAAGTCTAAAAGAGTTGACATGTTAAAATGAAGTAGCAATTTGGGAAGTGTTAATAGCCTTGGTTTAATGGATAACATGGCCATTTATAATACTTCAATTTTAAGTCCCTTGATTAAATAATGTATTTTGTTTATTTTATAAAAGGGAAGAGTGCTCAAATAATTAAAAGAGGTTGGATTGACTAGGAAATGTAATATTTTGTTTAATAATAATAATAAAATACATCTCTCTAGATGGATAAGGACGAGTTATAGGGTCTATGATTCCACGAGAGAGGGGGATTAAGAGGATAAGTATTTATTTTATATTTTATTTACCCATTTTGGTTTTAATGGAGAATAGCATTTACAAGAGATTCTTAACTGAAGAACATGTGGTTCTTGATCTCATGTAAATTTATAAACCCATTTTTGGGTTGTTTGGGGGTTCACACTCTTCATTGTATTCTCTCTCTCTCCATTCACTCTTCTACCCATTCATCATTCATCATTCATTTTGATCTTGTCTTGGAAAAGAAAAATGAATTGTTGGAGAGACATTTTTTTATTGGTTGTAGTAATTGTTGGTGTATTCAAGCCATGAATCGATTCCCCTATGCCTGAGATGCATGGGCATGTCCTAAACTTTGCTCACAACTACAAATACTTAGAGTCCCAACATGGAGATTCTTGACTATATGCACTAGAGCCCTGGAAGGAGGTGGAAATCTTGAGGGACTACGTGGTAGAGAAGGGGGTCCATTCTCCTGGGTTGTGTAGGATGGAGAGAAGAGAATTGATGTATTTTTTATTGTTTTGTGTTGAGAAACCTGTGAGATATTAAGTGCTCACTGGTTTGGGAAGCTAACGACACCCTGGAACTGTCCTTTTGGATTCATAGCCCTCGCTCGAGGGTGACCTATTGTTAAGATTTATAATAACGTCTATGGTTAGGTGGAACGTCCTTGGTCTGCAACCAGTTGGTGATTGGTTTTAATAAATATAACTGCTTTTCATATGTGTTTCTCTTCCTGTGTATTTATTTCTGCCGTATATTAATTATTATATCTGAAAATCAATTTTATAATAAACTTGCATGCTTATTGTTGTTGTGCATGACATAGTTTCCATTTATTTTATGATGTAGCATGAATTTTGATTGTGACACCCTAAAATGTCAAAGAAATTTATTTTAATGTTATTGTTCTAAAAATGAATTTCCATTTATGGAAATTCATATTTGAAATTGTGAAGGCATGCAATTATTGTTTTTGTGAATGTTAGGAAAGAGTTTGACTTTCCAACTATATTTTTTTGTGGACACATGTATGATACATATATTTTTATAAATTAAATGTTGGAAAACAAATGAAAGAACCAGGTGCTATGACTCCATGAGTGGGGAACATGTTTGAGTTAATTCATAGTTGATTTTTACAAGCAACAAATTTCCCAAAGAGGGAAATGGAAGAAAAAGTCCTAGGCGTTATGATATAAAACATATGTGGGAGGAAAAACACTTCTTAGTATGTTGTGGAGATGACTATTTGTTGTTATGAGCATAAGTGGTGTTAGGAAAATGATTTTCTAAACTATATATAAAAACAATGGATAAGGAGTGATACTCGGTTTTCCCTTATGAAGTCATGGTCAAGATAGAAGGTTTCGTATGTAGCTACATAATTTATTTTTATGCTAAATGATTGAATTTTTATAATTGAATACATGTTACATTGATTAATCACTTTATGATTCATAAATACATCTACTTAGAATTTTATATTCTAGTTACAATCCTGAGAAAAGGAGGACTTGAGAAAATCTGCGTTATTATACAAATCCCAATTTCTGGTAAGTTAAATAGTCTATTTATAAAATGCTAGATAGCCTTGGACTTATTTAATTACTTCATGCATAAAAGAAGAAATAATGTTTTGACCATTTTATAGGAATGGGAGAATCTTGGTTCCTGTCAATGCTATTGAGTCTTCTAAATTACCAAGTAGACTAAATGCAGGCAAATAAGAGGAAATTACAGAACTAAAACAGTTAGGAGAAAAAATTATATACTAATACATTTGTGAGCGTGAAATCCCTACATATATTAAGACCGGGAGGAATCGATAATTTATCTTGAATAAAAAGAGATACTCTAAACAATATTCTAAATGCTATTCGTCTATATAATTGTTTGAATTGGAAGTATGAGAAATTTTGTTATGGTTAAAAAGAAAAGCCAATATAGCTAAAGTATATTTTTGTACATATATGGCACCAGGTGTATAGAGCACGAGCGCAGGGTGGAATCGATATTTATACAATAAGTACATACTAGTATAGCCGACTCGCGGTTGAAGAACGCTGAAAGGTAAATACATTTCACGAAGATTAACGTAAATACATTTCACGAAGATTAACGTGAAGTGCATCCAAGTTTACAGGTTGTAAATAACGTGCTATCAATTTTACAGGTAGTAAATAAGGTGAAGCGTTTCACATACTCTATTTCTAATTATATATTTCATTGCTAATTACATAAACTTGTCAATCAATTGTACAAGATAGTAAATTTTTATTCAGATTAAGTAAATGTGAAAAAGTAAACACAGAAACGTAAGCTTTTATAAAAGCAAGGAAGTTAATATTTTAAATTAGAACCCTACATTTAGTGTGACGACCAAGAATATTCTATCTACATTTGATCTGTCCATAAAAACCACATTGAAGATTAAAAACTTATTAAATGTACCCATTACCAATAGATATACGCCTTTCGACGTAATAAACTCTCATATGTATAAAGATCTAAAATATAAATTATTAATTACAGACACGAATCTGGGTGTTCGGTAGAGTAAGTTTAATGAAAGATTTTTTTAAAATGAAGACGAAATGTTATTCACACACAGAAATGTCACAAGTCTTTCTTATCTAACAGGAAACAAATTTTCGTATTCTTCATCAAATAAAAGGACGAACCTTAGAATACTTTTACAAAAGATACGAAAAAAAAAAAAAAAAAACAAGGTTTAGAGAAGACTGTCTATGAGCTCCAGAGAACTAAATCAAGGTCTTGTGTAATAAAGATTAAGAAAAATAGTTCGCCCTTAATGGAACCTGTATAGGAGTTTGGTACAGAGATCTATATTGAAATAAAAGAAAATTTAATCATACAATTTAACAAGTTTACCTTTCTCTATGTATGAGGGGTATGATATGAGGGAGTTTCGTAGTGATTCAACCCCTCTACCGGTCCAAATTTGAATATGGAGACCTAGGAAAGTCTAAGAAGAACCTCAACGCTCTGATGGGTTCTCTTGCACTCACAAGAGAACCATCATTAGTTTTTAAACTTTTCAGTGTATATTATTAGTAAAGAAAGCAAAGTAAAGTGGCAGAAGAATTCAATGTCTAATCAAGATAATTGCGAGAATTTGGTTGATATCTTCAAATTATTAGAAATTAAATATCAAGTTGAATTTAGAAATAAGTTTTCATTTATGGAAAATCCTAATTTAGAAATTTATTTACATTTATGGAAAATATGAATTTAGAATTTTGGATTATGTAATTATTTTTTTATCACTGTTGGAAAAATATTTGACTTGTTCAAATGTCATATTTATTGGACATATGTATGAGACAAACTTTTTAATAAATTAAATGCTTGAAGACAAATGGAACAATCAGGGTAAAAATAGCTCACTATGACTCCATGAGTGGGGAACAGGTTTGAGTCAACTCATAGCTGATTTTTACAAGTGACAAAAGTTGAAAATTTGGATTTGTAAAGATGTGAATTTCTCAAGGAGGGAAATGAATGGAAAGACCTAGGCACAAGATAAATACAACATATATGGGAGGAAGGACGCTGCTTAATATGTTGGGGAAAATGGAGAATGGTTTTGTTGTTATGAGCACATCTGGTGTGAGGCAAAGCATTTTATGATCTGTTGAATGTGACAATAGCTAAGGAGGAGTAGTCAATTCTCCCTTGTGGAGTCATGGTCAGGCTAGGGGGTTATCAGGACAAGTGATCGTGGTTGTTCTGTTCTACGGTTGGGTAGAATGTGGTTGTTCCATTTGTTTCCCAACATCAGTATTTCAGATATGTATCTCACCTATGTACTTTATTTTTTATGTTATATTATGGATAGTATCTAGTGGTTAAACTCTCTTACATTATATATATATATATATATATATATATATAAGTAAATCGGTTTAAAATGGATGTAGCCATGTTAGATTGTAGCTTACCACTGTGTAAGAGTACCTATAGTGGTGTTTTCGCTGAATCTCTGTGTGTGTGTGTGTGTAGATAAATAGAAAAACTGTGTAAATATGGATTTGGGCCATTATGAATCTATATTCTTAATTGGTGTATATTATTGTGCAAAAATAAAATACTTCAGAAAGAAAAGTGTAAACAGGTTGTATTTTATACTACTATTTTGTTGAGTATAAAGAATAAAAGTCTCAAATATATTATGCCATCTATTGTCCAAGGACTATATATGATACAATGAATTGTAGAATATATGACAAATTGTAATTTATTACAATCAAAAGGTCACTCACCAAAAATATTATAGTTTGAGTTCCTTAGGCATAAGAACTCCATATCTAATATAAACAAAGACTTTAAAGTACTACATGAACTGTCTCCAAGTGTGCCTAGACTGGCGAAGTAAAATTGGAACTCAAATACCTTTGTGGACGGTCAATATTCTTCACCAAGTGCATTTCTTTTTATTTTGACCTGCAAAGGAGTAACACAATATTATTAACATATTACTATGGTACAAGACATTAAATAATAATATAAATGACAGAGTCAAAGCATACTTATTCGAAATCATGATTGATTTCCATTGAGTCAATGTTGCTTTGCGAAGTAGTTGATCCACGACCCAACAAGGGGAGTAGGTGTGAAATCCATCTGATGAGATTCCCTCGCAAGACAAAGGGACCCATCATCAGTTTATATACATGCGAAATTACTACTCGTGAAAGCAATAAAACATTAAGAAAAAATTCTACTTAAGTACACTAACCTTGATATCATGTAGTTTATAAGTTTTAGAGAGTAAAAGAAATACCAACAGAAAACAAGAGTAAAATTATAATAACCAGTGAGTATTGCTTTGAAGAAGAGTAACCAAAATTCTTACAAAGGACCCAAGTTACTGTGAGAACTAACACTTTAAACATAAGTACCTTTATGCAAATACAAGAATAATACTTACAGTAAAGGAAATAGTAAGTACGAAATAAGGACAAAGATTTACCATTTGCGATTTGGACATTTTTATACAAGTTATATAATTAAATAACTTTAAATCGTGAAATACCACAACGACGCTTTGGAGGCGATCCGAGTATGTGAATATTTCAGTAAGGACCTAAGTTTTTATTAAAAACGAAGAAAAGTGTTGGTTTAATCAAACAAGAAAATCCTGTAGGTTTTAAAGAGAGTCGCCAAAGGCACACTGTATCCTCAAACTTATGGACGATTTGAACCATAATCGTTGAGCTAGTATTAAAGAGAATTGGTTGTGGATGTTTAATGGAGACAGAGAACAATATTTTTTTTCTCAGAAAAGATATATGTTAACCAGGAACTTTATATAAAGAGGCATTGCTATCATTTTCAACGATTAAGGGTTTTTATTCTTTCCCTATAAATTACAAAGTACAATTATAAAATTACAAACATAGTTAAATAAGCAAAGTCTGTAACAAATATTTAAGTGTGTGAAGTTCGAAGAGCACAACCGAAGTTAGGAATGCAAGTAATTATTATTCGACCACGACTTTGACCTAGGGTTTACTCGTTAGGCCCTTAAAACTGTCGTTTATTTATTTTTCCTTACATAGAAACCTCCAAAAAAAACAAAGGCCATGGGTTATAACAAGTCTGTATAGAATTAACTATCATACCTATCACCTTGGAAACCAAAAATGAGCACAGATGAAGGCGTGATATTGTATGGGTATTATCCCACAGAGAACACACAAATGCATAGACAGAGAAACATTCCAAAAAGAACACACGTTCTGCATAGACAAGGAAATATGTCCACAAAGAAATGTATTGGCTGGACAAAGAAATATTTCCACAGAGAACACGTGTTCTGCATAGACAGAGAAATATTTCCATGGAGATATGCATTTACATAGACAAAGGAATATTTCCATAGAGGACACACATTTGCATAGACAGAGAATTATTTCCACAGAGAAACACATTTGCATAAACAGAGAAATATTTCCATAGAGAACATGTGTTTGCATAGACATAGTAATATTTCCACAGAGAACACATGGTTGCTTAGACAAAGAAATATGGTACGGGGAGAACAAATTGAATAGACCAAGAAATTTCTATGTAGAGAACATAATAGGTTACAAGAATACGGAGTGGTACAAAGCACAAGTGCAAGGAAAAACAAATAACTCCAAAAATCCCATTTAAAAACTATATTACAGAGACAAAAAGGTACTTACCTCACTGATGGAGCATATTAACACCAGGGTCGAATGCCATTACAGAGACAAATACAAACACTCGTCGCATACGGTGCAAAGACGAAGTGTTTTACCAAATGAAGAGGAAACTACGGAGAAATGTGGATATCTCGAGCCCCTCCCTAGCGAAGTAAAAATGATTGTACACCCCACACCTCTATCATGTGAACCAACAGAAGTGGTGAGCCCACATTGGGCGATTCCCTATCATGACAGTTATGGAGGGTACTGGACAACCCATCACCATTAATGGGTTGGCCATAACATAAATGAAAACATGCTAGAATAACCTAGGTTCAATCCTGACGTGTCGTCCACTTCACCTTTTTATTTTGAATCACTTAAATGTTGAGTTCTAGGTTAGAACTAGGCATTAGGTGGATTCATGTTAACTTGCGTGCTCGGTGTTAACTCCCTATGTAGTATTTAAATTGTATGCAACTTCAAACTTATCCCTTGATACTATGGGAAGTTTAATCGTAAAGTGTTATATTATGGTAAGACTAATGTTTTGGATACATTAATACCCTCTTGTGTGGACTATAAACTATAATAGTGACGACTCCTAGTCCGCTAGGGTCATCAACTATGTTATAACATATGTCAATATTACTATGTTAAGTAAATACTTGTAACCAAACTATAACATAGGATTACAACATGCCAAGTATGGATAACATAATTAAAAGGTAAGCCTAATATGCTATGAGGTGAACCCTATGCTATGAACCTTGGTAGTCATAATTACCTTTTAATAATACAGTTAATGTATGACTTTAAGATCAGTTGTAGGGAAAATTTTGATTTTGCGTTAATCTAATGGAGTTGTTTTGTTTTAATTTAATACTAACAACAATAAGTTCTTTTGTTGTACCGTAAACCTCCTACAAATTTTCAGTATGGATACTCCAACAGAGTAAGACATTTATGTCTATAAATAGTGTTATATATACACAAAGAAATACTTTCATGTGTCGTGAACAATTATTTTATATGTTAACTCCCAAAGTAAAACCGTTCTTTCGGTTGAACTTTGTAGAGGATATCCTGGCTATTGGTCGCATGCTTAAGCTACTTTTGTGTTTTTATAGTTCAAGAAAATTTTT
>JZKD02S1672974.1:628356-654800 GCA_000966675.3 Picea glauca | reverse complement strand
ATTCTAGTACTGAAGGATTAGGAGTTCGGAGGGATTGCTTATCAAGTCTTTCTCAGTCCAGAGCTGAAGGTTGAGAGTTTCCGGGATATTGCAACGGCATTGATTCCAGCAGTGTTTCCATGGGAGGGATACATTTCTGAAAAGCCTTCTATTCCTTTCTTTCCAATTTTTCCAGAGGATGAAGCTTGGAATTAATTGCCAAATATGATTCAGGAGGGGAGAATGGAAAGCCTGGTCCCTCCAGTCCGTAATGGTGTCGATGATGCTATCTCTATTGCGATCCGAGGTGCACATGATAAGCGCCACTTGATCCCAAATTTGAGCAATTTAAGGGCAAGAATTGAGGAGATGATTCATGGTTTTGTCTGCCTCTCCACAAAGAATGCAAATAGAAGGCCCAACAAAACCCCTTTTTGAGAGGTTATCCCAGGTTAGAATGCTTGAGTGGGAGACAAGCCAAAGAAAGAGGGTGATTTTTGGCCAGTGTTTAAGATTCCATATTTTGTGCCAAACTTTCCTTGTAGGAAGGGGTCTACTTGAGCTTTGATCTGATAGGCTTCCTACATACTGTAGGTGCCTCGTGGCTAGTACCCCCAACGGAGGATATCCTCTCCTTTGAGTTTGGGAATTTTCTGTTTGTCCATTTCCTCTTGCTAGGGTACCAGATCCACATGCGCTTCCAGATTAATGTGTTCCCTGTTCATGTGCCAGCATCGCTAGGTGTCTTCTGGGGAGTTGTCCTGCCAGTGGTCAGCTACTCTTGTCAGGCGGGTCATCAACTATGTTATAACATATGTCAATATTACAATGTTAAAGAAATACTTGTAACCAAACTATAACATAGGATTACAACATGCCAAGTATGGATAACATAATTAAAAGGTAACCCTAATATGCTATGACGTGAACCCTATGCTATCAACCTTGATAGTCATAGTTACCTTTTAATAATACAGTGAATGTATAAGATTAGTAATAGGGAAAATTTTGATTATGAGTTAATCTAATGGATTTGTTTTGTTTTAATTTAATACTAGAAACATTAAGTTATTTTGTTGGACCGACTTTCAGTATGGATAGTGTTATATATATATATATACATAAATACTTTCATGTGTGGTGAACAATTATTTTATAGACACTAGTTCCCTGATCATAAAATTTTTATTTTATTTTGTGAAATATGAGGTACATTACAGACGTGTACTACAAAAGTGATAAAATAAAATTTAAAAGAATCTTTGAGTAATGACTAAGGATCATTAAAACAAACATTGAGATGTAAAGTGACAAACATATTAGTCCTTTCAAAATAAAATTATGCACTGAAATAATAACGTACAATTTGACGAACCTAGTCCTTTAGCATGACTCTATGGGTTTCAATAAGATATCTCATTGGAAAATAAGACACTTAGATTAAAATGTTCCCTATGCATGGGAGAAAAACCCCTTTGCGATCTAATAAAACAAAATAGATCACAACCAGGGAAGAATAGAAGAAAACAGGTTCATCGCAATGTCTGCTCTCTAAATAAGTACAAGTTTGCTTGTTCCCGAACAAAAACTTTGATTATTTAACTTAGAATAGCCATCCAAATACATTTGAGACTAGATAAAATCTCAGAAGGGACAATACGGATTTTTTTGTCTTAAAATAAACAAAGATTATTCTATCATCACCAAGACAAGGTCGAGCAGTATGTGATACCACCATTACCAGGATTCTTACATTAATGACACAATGTGTTTTGAGTATCTTACCCTCTTTTGAGCAGGCCTTCTACCATTGAATATATATGATGAGGGTTTTTAGCTTCAACCATTTTCATGAATAACATTACCATGAGCTTGGAGAGTTCACAACCAAAACCAAAATGACCTACCATACGAAATGGAGAGAGTTAGGATAACCTTCTACACGAGGTACTACCTCTACAAGACAATGTACCTCATCTTTTTCGATGTTCAAATTGCGATGTGAAATAAGGAACATGGTGTTGTATGGTTGGTTCAACTCACCGAGTGTCAGTTCATCTGGACAAAGGAGTAATGGCATAATTATTAAGTTATATACTAATTTTCTACCCAACTAAACTCAATACAAGACCCTTCTAAAAAATTCAACAGATATAAACTCCTTGTCTTGATATGAAATTCATTCCTTATTATTTCATTATCGTCATGTATAGAATACAAAAGCCAACATGAAACAAAACTATAACATGTGCATGGTATGGGTAAAGTTTTGAAGGGAGTACCATAGTTGGAGACATCAACAATAGTACATTTATTCCTAGAGAGAGAGTTCTTTGGAGAGATGAGGATGTTTGTATAGGAAGGGTAATTATAAGTTTTTATCCTTTAAAATAAATAATTTTATGATCATCACCATTTAATCAATATACATCTCATGTAGAAGAGTCATATCAAAATTTTATAAAAGTTTTATTATTATTATTTCAGTTGCTGGAAAAATGAAAAAAAAAAGAACCTTAGATCTTGCTATTGTTAGTAAGTGAAAATATTGAGCCTAATAATGAATGGTTTATATATTTGTAGGGTCTATGTTGATAATGACAATAAGACTCAAGTTTTTATCTTTAAAAAAAAAAGTTTAGTAGCAAATTTTGGGGTTCATTACATTGATTATTGGATGTGAGTCTTTCATGCTTCTTTATTAATTAAATGTCATCAAAAATTTGAAATCAATTTTGAAGTGTTTAATTTGAAGTAGCATAGCCACCATCTTGCAAGACTGAAAAACAATGACAAAAATGAAATCATGTAACATGTTTACAAAATATGGGAGGAAATAAACTAATCAAATCCATGGATATGTATTATCAAGGCCGTGAAGGAACAAGTGTTGCATGGCAACGTAGTCCTTGCTAGGTTGTTACAGCAGGACCGAGCAGAGACACGTGGGAAGCAACTCGAAGTACAGGTGGTATCCATTCAGAGGATGAGAGGATGACTTGTGGCAGTGTATCACAGGCCAACCATAAGACATTTGGCTGGTAGATGACCCCCAAGGTTAATATGTGAATGAGGCAGTTTCTTCTTGGGGTGTGTATAGTTCAAACATGGGACTTAGAATTTTTTTGTCTTAATGACTTGCAGTAAAGGTTCTTGGAAAAAATGACTAGGAAGCACACAATTTCCTTCAATCCAACATAGTTGAAGGAAAAAAAATTAGCATTCTGGAATTAGTTTTCTTTTAAATTTATCAAAAATTAATAATGCCTTGCAATAAATGTTCCTAGAAAAAAGGACCAGGAATCACACACTTTAAACATTCAAATATAATAAACACAATTTCCTCACATCCAAAATAGTTGAAGGAAAACAAATTTAGCATTCTCTAAATAGTTTTCTTTGAAATTTATCAAAAATTAATAATGTATGTTACATAATTTTGGAATTTGTTCCATATTTATGGAAATTTAAATGTGTTTGTCATATAGACTGGGATTGGCGCTCCTGCGGACCATAAAAGAAATAAGTACAAGAAATAGGACTGTAGAAAGAAGAAGTGCATGACAGTAGAGAGGAAGACCTGAAAAGAATAAATTGGAAGTTATGAGTCTTTGGTTAGAGATTTCTATTTAAAGAGGTAGACTAACTGGATTGATAAAGATAACAAGATGTGATCAGTATTAAATTACTATGAAGCCGATGCATTTTTGTTGATGTCATCGACGACCACTGGAATCATGCCAACCGGTTGTTTCCCTTCGTCGATGAGCTTGTCCATTCTCCGTTGGAACCATTCTTCAATGTAGCTTCTCATGGGGGCCACGTTGATTTCATCACGGATTTCTATGTCGAAAATCTCATTTTCTAATTTCCTTAGATCCATAGAAATACTATGCAGAGCCTGTTCAATTTATTCATTGTGTTCTGAATAGTCCATTAGCCAGTTCTCTACCTCATCTTCACCTTATTCTAGGATGTCGTAAAATGTTTCTAAAGACAACCACTTTAAAATATCAAGTTGTTCATCAAAGGATTGTTTGGTCAAGGACAAGGAATTGAGGATTAAGTTTGGGTCTTGAACCTCGTTGGTACTTCTGGCTAAGTCTATTTGGGTCAGTTTTATGAATAATTCTTATTTCTCTGATATGGCTTGTTCAGATGATTCGAGAATGAGCTGCAGGTTCTTAACTTTCTTTTGTCAGCATGATTTTAATTGTTTGATCCGCTTTGAGGAGGGGAGATTTTCTTGTCTTATTTTCAGATCCAAGATGTTGATGGCATGGTTGGAAAAAGGGGTGACCATATGTTCATAGAAATGTTCTTCATTTTTTAAATTCGTCTGCAAATGTCCGTGCAAATAATTTTCCCTCTTTCGAAAGGAAGCTATATTTTGTGATGTTTCCTAGGCTTCAATAATTAGCTACATTATTTTTTTAATGTTCTTCTCTACAAAGGCTCTAGAGGATGTGAGGAGGTTGGAGGATCCTTTTAACTTGGTTGTAGGGGTAGCAGGCATGGTTTTTTCTAAAGGACTAGAAAAATCTGGGGTATCAATGAACTCCTCAAATTCCTTGACTCGGTCGTTTAGTCTCGCATTCTCCGCTTCAATTGCTCCAATGGAATCATCAAGGTCATCACCTATTACGCGGTGAAATTGAGAGATTTGGGATGGAAACATTTTCCTAATTTAATTTCTGTGCATGATTTTCCTTTCTTATTTGTTACATCTCTCTTTTCAATGATTAAGTTTTTAGATTGGATGTCAAAAACAACGCTCTGGAATACGAAGGATTCATCTTTGTAAAAAATGTTGATCTCAGCTATTTCCATTGTGGAACTATGGTGCATTGCGTCCGCGTGCGGGTCAACTTTCTGCAACAGGGCATCCACAAAATTTTAAAGTTGCATGTGCTCACTTTCAATTTTGGGTTCTTCTGGATGCCCTACAATGTTTTTTCTCTTCTTCGTCTGGGGAAGCTTGTGAGAACTATCAATTTTTCTGCGAGGAGGGTTCTTATCTCCTCCTCCATTTCAAGATTTTTGGGTTGCTTTCTTACTAGGGTGGGCCGTTGAAGCGATGCTACGTGATGTCACGCTCTTGGGAGTGTTGGTTGGGGATTGGCCACTTTTCTCACCATATCCATTTCCCTGTTGTCTGTAAAATTCAGTTGTGCTTTGCAATGTATCTACCTGACAATCGTCAGAAGCAGGAGTGTTGTCATCATTGTCTCTATCTCCGATCAGGTTTCTATGGATAAAAGAGCCGCTAAAGCCAAATGATAGTAAATGTTCTCAAAAAAACCCATTAGGGTCGAACCCTTTTATCCTTTCAACATATTTTAGGTTCAAGTTCTTGAAATAGCCTGCAAATTCATCAATCTTGTTGACATTTCTGCACATGAAGTCCCCGACTTTCCAAGGCAGAGGAATGCACTGTTTTGTTCTCTTGTCATGGAAAAAATGCAACCAGTGGTTGTATTACCTTGCTATTTCTATAACAAACATATTGTTCATGATGTGGCATGGAAGGAAAGCATGATTTTCCTTGGACCCAAAGATCATTATTACACTATAATTTTCCTTTTGTTCAAGTGTCCCCTTCTTGTCCAAAAACTTGGTTGCCTCACCGGACATCTAGGGAGCATCCTTTCCTAACAATAAATCTTTGAAAACTGAGACAAATCCATTAAAAACCTCATAAAAACAATGGGAGGCCTTGTGCCTCCACAAGGCCCAGTACCATAATGTTACCGGGTCGAATTCATAGTTTATTTTCTTAGAAAGAGACAATTTCGGAAATGAACATCAATGCACTATTGCGAAAATAAAGTAGGATGAAATATAAAATTTATTCGATTCTTTAAATTGTGATAGTTGGGAACATATTTCAATGGAAATTAGCTTTCCCCAATCGAAAATGAATTGTTCATTGACTGTGAAGTACAAAATATAAATAACTATATGGGAAATGCTTCTTGTGGATTCATGTCCCATTATTCTTGTAAACAACCAAGTAATTTCCCGAAATGGATTTCTAAAGGAACTAACTTGCAACTTTGTGATATCTTCAGGAACTGTTGTCGGGTCTTCGAGGAGCTCGGGTAAAAGGTCCAACCCGTTATCATGGTTTTCTAGGAACTATTTCAGTCTTGTCCTCTGAAGGTCAATGTTGGCTATGACAATATTAACATCTTGCGGAAGGCCTGAGGTGACAAGAAACAGAATAATGGTCGCGTAGTGGAATAATTATTTGGCTTGAAATATATTTTTCAGCACACCAAGAGACCACCTCCTTACAGTCAAAAACCTAAGGGACGCAGCATGCATGAGCAATTCCAAAGCTCCAAATCACTTTGTTCTGGGCAGAACAAGATGAATAGTAAGAGTATGCCCTAGACCACTGGAATTTGTGGTCCTCATGTCCAAAGATATTCACTGCATCTCCACATAACTGTTGTTGAGCTTCTGCCATAAGTTTACGAGAATGTTGATTTTCTCCAGACGATGTTTGAAATGAAGAGTTGAAGGGATAATATAATCCTGCACAAATCTTGGTCCAATACATCTGAATGGGATATCTCCTCGAGACTTTTGCTCATTAATCACAATTTGGACAGTTGTTGCATGATGCGTTGTTAGCATTAATGACTAGTAATTGCATGCATAGAAGTGCGAACATGGAGGGTACAAAAATGAGCAATTAAGGATTGGAGATTTCCTGAACAGGCAAATGCGACGACCCATGTTTGAGATTAACAATCAGAAGGGATAATATAACTCTCTGCAGATCTTGGTTTAATGTGTATTAATGGGAGGTCTCCTCAAGCATTTCTCTCATTAATGACAATGTTGACAGTTCCTGCATGGTGAGTTGTTACCATGAAAGGTTATTAATTGCATATTAAGAAAGAGGTACGAAGGTCACGGGGATAGGAAATGGAAATTAAGGAGTGTATAATTATCGAAAGCAGTCGGGAGCGCTTCAAAATAGGGTTACAAGGTACAACTGTTGGAGGTGAGGGCCCGAGGGTCAAATTGTATGTCTGAAAAATTTTTGAGTGAAAAACACATAACACGGAAGAGGGCATGATGGGACAGTCCAGAGGGAAATTTGTGTATCGCGGAATTCTGGATAATGTTTGCAGGACATAGAACAATGGAAGTGAAAACGTGAGCCCACATATCTGGGAACCCGCAATCGAAAAAGAGCCTCAAGTATGGAATAGGGAAACAACTAGGTGGATTCGTTTTCGCTAATATATATATATCATTCTATGGAAAGATATTTTCTCCATGTCTTTGGGAAGAAAAGAGAAAATAAGAGAAAATAAATTCTTTTAAATTCAAGGAGTCGATCTTCATTTAAATTTCACTGTCTCGTTGACACTTTGCTTTTTAATGACGGTCTTACAGTTGTTGCATGATGAAATTTTAGCATTAAACCTTGGTCATTGCATACTTTGAAAGAAGTGGAAAGGTGGCGGGGACAGTAAACAATGACTAAGAATTGGAGATTTCGTGAACCTGCCAACCCGAGGATTCACGAAAGAGATTCCATGAAATGGGAAAGTATGGAAAGTGGTCGGACGAGCTTCAGACTTAGGGTAACAATGATTCCCAAGAGATGAGACTTTCTGAGGTTCAAATTGTATGTCTTAGAACTTGAGTGAAAAATGTGTACCATGGAAGAGGAAATGTTATCGGAGTTCGATGATCAGTTTGTATATGGAATAAGTGTGGGAGGTCTAATCAATGCTTTATCTCATTAATGACATGTTTAAGGTTCATGCATGATGAAGTGTTAGAATTAAATATTTCCAATTGCACATCGAGAGAGAAGTAGGAGGTGGCAGGGACAGGGAACAACAATTAAGGAAGGTGAGGGCCCGAGGGTCGAATTGTATCTCTCAGGAGTGTTGACCGTAGATTAGGGCATGAAGGTGCGTTCATGCAAACAAATTGTATATCGCTAAACTTCGGGTATTGTTTGCTAGTAGCGAAACATTGGGAACACAATGTTGAGCCTGCCAATCCGAGAACCCGAAATAAAAAATGTTTCTAAGTATGGAACAGGGAAATGGTAGGAAAAATTCGATACACAGTAGATGTACCACATCATGGAGATACAACCAACTTGGGGATAAGTGTTAAAAGGAATGGCGGATGGTCGGGCTCTTGAGGGGGAATTCCAGCGGACAAATTGTATATCACGTAACTCCAAGAACTGTTTGCAAGTTGCGGAAGATTCGAAACACAATTTTGAGGCCATCATTCAAGGAACCCGCAATCAAAAAAGTGTCCAAGTATGTAATAGGGAAACAATGGCCCAGACTTGTTTTTGCTAATATATTGGAATTTGTAATAGCTTTCCCATTACTTGCCAAGATATTCTCTGCATGTTTCTGGACAAGGTCTGTAGGAATGGTTAGTCCTCGAGGCTTTTTCTTATTAATGAGAATATTTACGGTTGTTGCATGATGGCGTCTTAGCATTAAACCTTTGTTGTTGCATATTTGGAAAGAAGTACGAAGATGGACGACACAGGAAACAATGACTAGGAACTGGAGATTTTGTGAACCCACCAAACCGAGGATCCAAAATAATGTGACAAGGTCTCCCTAGAAGACGTGAGGCCCCGACGGTCAAATTGTATCACTCAGAACATTTGATCGCATAATGTGTAACACAGAAGAGGGGATGATGTCAGAGTGCGATAGTCAATTTGTATATGGTGGAGGTCCATGTGTTATTTTTAGGTCACGAAACAATGGAAGTTAATTTAGAGGCTGGAATAATTAATGTGCATTGGAAAGGGTTTGATTGTGGCGAGGATGGAAGATAGCCATAAATGGTTTGAATTTTTTTATGAATTTGGGTAAAGTGAAGCTTGCGAGTTGGAGGAGCTCGGGGCGGAATTGTAGATCATAGAATTTTTTAGGTGCAATATGTATATCACAGAATAGGTGGAAATATTTGGCTAAGTATAGAAAGGAACGACGGCCATAGCGACAGATGCTTTGAAACATTTTTGAACCTTGGTAGAGTGAATCTTGTGACTTCGAGGAGTCTGCAGTGTAATTGCAGATCACATAATTTTTGAGTGCAAGATGTATATCACGGAACAAGAAGCAACAAAATTCGAAATTGCCAACTCGACAACCGCGGCCATAAAATTGTATAAGTATGGAAAGGAACAGTGGTCATGTGAGGACATAGATGGAGATGAAAATCTGTCATCTCGCCAACCCTGGAACCCACGATCATAGAAAGTCGACTAAGTATATAACCAGAAAGTGATAATAGACAGGAACAAGAAAAGGGAAAAAGGGCTAAGTATCTTACATAACAACATCTATTATTCATTTATTAATGCTAATCTTTTCGAACCCCTGGTCAGTTGCCACTAGTAAAAGCATAAATTGCAGATCATGGAACATGGGACATAAGTGTTGGATACCACAAACCCGGGACCTGATGGTCAGATAATTGGCTAAGTATTGAAAGGAACCATGGTCAGTTGGGCTCATGGTGTGAAGATATAGATAAATATGAGCATCTTCCAATCCGTGAATCCACGAGGACATGATCATAGAGATGCGACTAAATATAGAACCACAAATGGATAATAGAGGAGGAGAAAACACGGAAAATTTAAAGAGAAAGTGTTTATATTTATTCCAATAGTATTCATATTAATATATATTAATAGATTATTTCTGGTCCAAATGTAAAGCATCTTCCAATTTGCAGGATGTTGTCTAGTTCGCAAATTTCATTGAAGCCCATAAGCAATAAAAAGAAGTTGTAATATATGCATCATATTGAACATGAAAATGACGTGAAAACTTGAGTTTCCTTGTTGAAATAGAGTCATTAATTCATTCTATTTACAGGACCCCGAAGAATGAAAGTAGGACAAGTCCTCCCATTTATTTCTATAAGTATAGGGAAAGTGCCACATAAATATGGCCTATGAAAAATCATTCTTCCTTGTAAAATGTAAGGAGCTAACAAAGTAGCCTTTATTTGAATCGAAGTGTTGGGCAACAGAAAGAAAAGCTTGTCATCCATGTTTAATGACACAAAAAAGTACAAAATAAAATAAAAAACAATACCAGATATTGCAAAACATCATACAAAAACCTCAAATATTCTATATTCAAATAAACTGGGTTACAAAAGAGAGCTGAGATTATTTTCCATGATAACTACGATTGGGCCTACTGTCGACAAAAAAAGGAAAATATGTACAATAATGAAGCGTGTGGAAAATCTTTTATAGATTTCAACTTGATCATCAAATGCTTGATTTGTAAAAAACAATGAGTTGAATATCAATTTTGAGTCTTGGACTTCATTGGTGCTACCAGCTAGATCTATCCCAACTTTTTGAATACCTTGTCTCTTCTAGATATGGCCTGCTTGTATTGGCTATTTATTCAACATTCCATACTTTGCTAAGTGTTAATTTCCCTCTATCATCGAAAACTTGGGGTTTAAGGTGCCTTCCTTCTAATGTTCTTATTCATTTACATCTGAGACAACTTAGAGATGAGATTCAAGCCTGATTCAAAGATGAGGGAGTGGTTTTCGTGACGTCAACTTTGGGGGAAACAAATCTTGTTAGCTAACAAAAGCTGAGAGAAAAAAAAATTCAAGTATGTTGTGACTGTTATTCTCCCTGTATTCGATCATCTATTTGGTTGAAAATCCTGCCTGAATATTTGTATGTTGAACTTCTTTGTTTTATTGTTGTAAATTGGAAGGGACATCCAAGTCAGCTACAAAATGTTCCTCTATTGAAGTACATAGCTTCTTCCAGCAAAACATATCTGGCAAGTGTATCAAGTGTTGAAGACCACATCATAATATATCTTTCGTTGTAGGGGTGGCACACATCGTGGCCCAAAAAATGGTCTAGAATATTCGGAAGTGACGTCCAATATTACTACATGCCCAAATACACTCAGAAGGAAATAAAATTGGATACTCACAAACGTGAGAAACTGTATGCATGTTTGAATCAACATTCTAAAATTATAGAACATTTTATGCCAAAGTTGTAACAAACTTGATAGACAACCAGTTTCTATGTCAAAAAGGTGTTCAACGACCTCTTGATGTAGTAACAGACTTGACATACGATCAACTTTCGATCACTACTGATAATAATGTCAAGTGTAATAAGTTGTGACCCCATGATCCAAGTAGTTTCATCTTCAGGCATCCACACTAGCAGTGACCCTAGGCTCCAAATAGATTCATCTTCAGACATCGACATTGGCAGTGACAATGGGAACATTGTTATTGACTGCAGTGCGACAATGTGGTGAACAAGTAGGGTTGTCCTTGTCAAATCACTTAGACTGCATGATTGTCAATTCTGCAAAGAGCATTGACTTTAGTGTTGCTTTGTCATGAAAACTACAATATTTCTTTGAGTCCAGAAATCTTTGGGCGTTGTGTGTTCTCTGCGATAATGACCTTGACATTAAGTACATGTCAAACATCTATTATCTAACATTGGAGTGTTAATGCAATTGCCATAGTGGATGACGAAACAATTTCATTGGCACAAGTAATATTAATTGTGTGATCAATTAACATCCTTGGAGGATGTGAATCCCAAACAATGACTAAAATTTTTTGAACAACCGTGTGTTCAAAAAATACATTGTTCTATATTTTAAAAAATAATAAATTGTATTGTTCAAGCAATTCATTTTTTTGTTTTTTTTCAAATATCGGATCCACCGCAATAGAAGAAATACATTTTCCTTATCCAAAGCAAGGAAAACAATAGGAAGATTGATATTAGGTGGAAACACTCTGGAATACACCACTACATTAAGGTCTCTTCTAAAGAATGAAATGATTACATGAAGGTGTTAGTAAAAGATGATTTTCATAAACCAAATCATTAACTAAAGACGCCAAACTTCTTGCAAAAGGTGGTAGTATAAAGTAATCTTCAGAAAGTGTTGCAAAGTCCATAATCCAAAATTCCTTACCATTAACTTTTCCCAGTTACATGTCCATGCAGGCATTCGAAACTTTTGAGAGCATCGTTCCCTTGTTATATACCCACCTTCAAGTAGGAGGAGAATATTCGTGAAAAGAGGAGCAAGCTCATCAACACAAATGCAATCATATGCATCGGAATAGTGAAAAAAAAAGTGCAGTAGCGATAGAAAGTTGATTGTTTGTGTAGTCTATTACTACATCTAGAGGACGGTGAACAAACTTTGACAAAGAATATGACTTTCTGTCAAGTCTGTTTCCACACCCACAAGTAGCTCAGCAAACTTGAAATAGAAACTCCTGCAATTTTAGGATGTTGATTCAACTACCCATACAGTTTCTCATACTCACGACAATCCAAATTTATAATTTCCTTCTAAGTATATTCACGAATGGAATAATATTTTGTGTCATTTCTAAATATTCCAGACCATTTTTCAAGCCACTGTATGTGCGACTCCTCTGACGAAAGATAAATTTTTGTGTGGTCTGCAGAATTTCATACACTTGCCAAATCTGTGTTGTTGGAAGAAACTATATACTTCAACGAAGGAGCACTGTGCAGGTGACCTGAAAGTCCCTTCCAAATCCCAGTAATAAAACTAAGAATTTAAACACACAAATATTTAGGCAGTCCTTTCAACTAACGAAAGCATCAAATAAAGGGAGAACACCAATCACAAGATACTTGATTTTTTTTTGTGCCTGATTTTTTGTTGGCTAACATAGTTTTTTTTCACTCAAAGCTGACGTCACATAAAACCATTCCCTCCTCTTTCAATTGGGCCTGAACGACATCTCGAATTTGTCTCACATGTCCATGACCAAGAACATTACAATGAAGGCACCTTAAATCCCAACTCTTCGATGATAGGGAGAAATGAGAATAAGTATTTAAAATGAACACTAGAGGATGATAGTATAATCTTCTATACAATTTGGTTTAATTCATTTTAATGGCAGATTCCCTCGATCTTTTCACTTATTAATGCCAATCTTTTCGAATATGTGTGTTTAATAGTCACTAATAAAACGAGTTAACATTCCCATATATGCAAGCAGATTCTCAAATATGATAACCTGTAATATATGCACAATATTAAAGAGTGACATGACGTCAATACCTCTGTAGATGACACGTTTGTGGATGGTAGCATGGTAGTACAATATTGCACTGTCACTATGATGATGCCTTTAAAAAACTAAAATAACCAAAACTTTTTGCAAATTCAAAATGGACACAAAAACAATTCATCAGATCCCATAATATTCGCCTGTTAATGTGTTTTAATGGGATATGTCCTCGAGCTTTCCTCTTATTAAATCCAATTTTTTCGAACCTCTCTAGTGGGTTTTCAATAGTAAAATCATAATTAATGTGCATTGGGAAAGGAAGAAGGTAATTCTTTTAAACGTTTCTGAACCCAAGAGTGTGTGAACCTGCCAAACTTTGAAGAATCGACTAAGTATGGAAATCCGGGTTGGATAGGCAGAGTCGTCATAGGTAGAGTCAGCCTTGCGAGTTCGAGGAGCTCGGAGTCAAATTGTAGAGCATAATTGTTTTGGGTGCAAGATGTATACCCTGAACACGGGTTACCAAAGTTCGATAGCACCTATCCGCGAACCCACGTTCATAAAATTGGCTAAGTATGAAAATGAACGACGGTCGGTCGGACTTGTCATGTGAAGATATAGATGGAGATGACGATTTTTCATTTTGCCACAATAGGAACCCGCGAGCACAAAAACGTGACAAACTATAGAACCATAAACGCATAATAGAGGTCAAGAACAAAAGGGAAAAATGAGCAATTTTAGAATAAATTGCCTAAGTATGCAAACGAATGGCGGTCGGTCGAACTCGTGATGTGAATATATATATGGAAGAAAATGTATTTCAATAGGCATGTCAATCTATGCAATAATGCAACTGAAAAATCGAGAACCACTGATGAAAGGAGAAGGACATAAGCGTAGCCCCTGGCCCACAAACTGTAACAACAGGTCCAACTACAGATGCAAGACCCCAACCTTGCAAAGTTGAAGCAAACAACAATAAGCAGAAAATAACAAACCAACGAAGAAGCACCAAAAGGCCCAACTGCAGCTGTAGGACCTCAACCCTGCAAAGTTGAATCAAACAACATTAAGCATCATCCAATGAACCAAGGAGCAAGCACCAACCAACTGACTAGGAATGTCGATGAAGAAAAATATTTGCCAAATTCACTGCACACAAGATTGTATCAAAAATTTCGGAGGAAAATGTATTGTAACACATTTGTTAAGCAAACATTTCAGTTTTTGAGGTCTGCCAGGTAAACATTTAAGGTTGTGAAGACCATCCAAAGGCCTGTCATTGTGCAAGCAATTAAGAAAGGTGCAATTTTCACGGTTGGTATTTTTCAATACTGGGAGCATTCAAAATCCTCTTGTTGTCCATCTTTGTATGTGATTACCATGACCAGAGAAGCAAGATTGTAATGTTGTCTTTGTCTCATTCCTGATCTCCAATGTTCGACACAAAACCTAACTCCATCACAGCCATAGTGACGTATCGGAAAGGAAATCATATTTTCTCCCCACATACAAAGATGTTCTGCAAGAGGATTTCAACTCAGGCATCCCCAGCAGTGAAATTTATCACCTGCAAACTACAAATAGTAAAGGAAGCTAAACACGACATTGAAACCTACCGTCAATGGGGAATGACAGAAGACCAGTTCCAATCGCGGTTGCATAAACCCAAGTGTGCAAACTACAACAACACCAACAGGAAAAAGAGAACAAGAGAAACAATCAAACAAGAAACCGGTGAACAAGCAAGGAGTAAGCATGGACCACTGAACTAGTAATGCCCCTGAAGAAAGGTGCAGTTTTCACGGTTGGTATTTTTTAATACTGGGAGCATTCAAAATCCTCTTGTTTTCCATCTTTTTATGTGATTACTACGAACATAGAAGAAGGACTCTAACATTGTCTTCATCTCGTTTATGATCGCCAGTGTTTGACACAGAACCTAGCTCAATCACAGCCACAGTGGCGTATAGGAAAAGGAAATCGTATTTTCTCCTCACATACAAAGATGTTCCTCAAGAGGATTTCAACTCAGGCATCCCCAACAATGAAATGTCTCACCTGCAAACTGAAAATATCATAGGAGGCTAAACACGACACCGAAACCTACCCGTCGATGGGGAACGACAGAAGGCCAGTTATAATCACAGTTGCAGACACCCAAGCGTGTAAAATGCAACAAGACCAACAGGAAAACAAGAACAACAGTAACAGGTGAACAAGAAACCAGTGAACAAGCAAGGAGCAAGCATGAACCACTGAACCGGTAATGGCGTTGAAGAACAATATTTTCCATATTCACTACAGAGAACATTGCATAAAACAAAAAATATATATAAAAAAAAACGGAGGAAAATGTATTGTAACAGGCCTGTTAAGTAAACATTTAAGGCTGTGAGGCCTGTTAGGTAAACATTTAAGTCTGTCAGGACTGTTGTGTAAACATTTAAGAAAGAATGCAGAGTGGCATCTCTGTTACGTACGAAAAACATTTATTATATTATTTTATAGCAATAAAAAAAAAGTAACAATAGTTCGAACAGTAGAGGGTATGTAAAAAAACATTTATTCAGAGGAAAAAGTAATATGAAGTGAACTAATAAAAGCCCGACTCTCTATCTTCAAAACTTTGTATATCCAAACATTTCAAGAATAAAAGTAAAAATTCAGAAACACCATATATGATCAAAAAATTTGGATATGCTAACATATAAAACATTGGGAATAGCGAAGCTGGCAATAAGACCTCCAATCTATTATCTAATCATATCATGACATATATGGTATTTTTTATTATATAAAAATCAATTTTTTTAGTTCCATGGTTCCAACAATAGATATTATGCAAATATTTTTGGTCAAAGGACAAACTAATATGAAGTCAACAAATTATCGATTGCTATAGTCCCTCTATGCCTTCGGTGGGGACTAATAAGGACAGGCTTGTAGAGGAAATTAATGTGATTTCATGATTAGTGCAGCTACAAGAAACAAACTGACAAATAAATTCATTTGTATATTTTCGATTGGAAGGCCAATAAAAGTAGCATTGCAAGTGAGGAGGAGTTTTTTAAGTGCCAAAATTTCCCTCTATATTTTGAGGAATGGGCTTCCTTAGGAAGGATCAAGGGATATATTTTGTGGCGTACACGTAGTTTCTTCAATTATTAAAAGCAACAATTATGAAAACTATAGTCTAGGAAGGGTGTGTTGTTATGATGGTAGGGATTCGTTATGCTTGCATGATATGAGAGATAAATAAACCATTACAAGTGTATCTAACTACTTCAAATTTTCATATGCAATGCATCAAATGTTCAAAATGTGCATGGAATGAGGTGGTGGGTAGTTAAGAATGTCGATCTTTTCACTTGTATTACCTTTCTTATATTAAGTGAGTAAAGGACTTTATTGTTTATATGAATTTTACTTGATATGGTGTTTTATCTACAACTTAGACTACTAATGAAAAAAATAAGAATACAACATGGTCTCTCCACTCACTGAATCTATGGCACATAGCATGTGCATTCATGGGATACTAAATAATACTTCTATTTGAAATAGATATTGATAAATACCTCTCGAAAACATTTTTTTTTAAACCCCCTTCCAATACATATTTCTAATTAAAAAACTCTTATTGTTACAATACCCCTGTTTCAGTAGATGACCATTTTCATACCCCCTAATACCTATAAACCCCCTCCTTACACTTCATCTCCCCACCCACCCGTAATACCTACAATATATTGACTCTATTTCTCACAATTTTAAAACCTCATTTATGGATGAACGTGTCAAAAAGGTGAATTACCCATAGAAAATAATGATTAGTATGCAAGATAATGTCCTTATCAAGAATATAATGGCTACATTATTTCAACACTTGTACTAGGAAATAAACTCTTTGTCCAAGGTATGGTAAATGAGTTTAGTTGCAAAAATAGTTACTAAAATGGAAGGTTATTTACGTACAAGGCTATGGAAAATTCAAATGAATCTATCTCAACCTCAAATGACTAATTCTAGTCTAGAAGGTGGAGCACCACTTCTATAGAGAATCTTGATTTAAGTTATCAAAAACATGTCATGCCATTGGAGAGTTAATGTAAGCAGTAAGAAAGATAAGAGAAATGTCACATAAAGTAATGGAGGCCACCGATAAATATTTTGAGTTTAATTGTGGAAGTAATAGTGGGCCATTGAGTGAGAGCAGCAAATTTACAAGAATGATTTACATGAACATAAATGTAATCAATGAGAAAACCAAGGTAGGATATGAAAGTCTAGCCAAAATATGATTTCATTTGTTTGACTTGTAGTTGAAGGGTGCACAAAACTAGGCCAAGTTTGATATTCACATGTTTTAGATCATAGATCGTCCTCCAAGGTTTGGATTATGACACGGATATCATTGAGGTATACAACAAAACAATTACCCTTAAGTTGCTTGAAAACATCATTTATAATACCAAAAGGAATTACAAGCCATTCATACATAATGAATTTGGTTTTGAAATCCATTTTCAAGCTATCACATGAATTTGTACAAACCTAGTGATAACTATATCTAAGTCCATTTTTCTGAAATATTGGGCACCCTTAAATTGATAAAGTAAACCATCGATACACAACAGAGAGTATTTTTCTTTTACCATAATTTTATTAAGCACTCAATATTCTATGACATGATGTCATACTTCATTTTCTTATTAGATTCAATAAATTTTATGAGCCATAAGCAATAAAGTAAACCATCGCTACAAAACATAGAGTATCTTTCTTTTACCATAATTTTATTAAGCGCTACTCTATGACATGGTGTCATATTTCATTTTCTTATTGGATTCAATAAATTTCATGAGCCATAAGGAGAGGAACTTGGATAAACGTGACATTCATTGATGAGAGTGTGAATCTATTTTTCCATTTAGGAGTGCTCAATGGGGTAGAGATACCTTAATTTTATCAAGCGCTCAGTCATCTATAACATAATGCCATACTTCATTTTCTTATCGGATTCAATAAATTTCATAAGCCATAAGGAGACGAACTTGGTTAAACGTGACATTAATTGATGAGAGTATGAATCTATTTTTCCATTTAGGAGTGTTCCATGGGGTAGAGAGGATAGGCTAGATACTTAGGAAGGAAATGTTTTCAATGAGATCAATAGGCAATGGATGGAGTAAGAGGGGGAAGGCATTTAGGCCTAGCAAAAACATGGATGCCTAAGTATCCAAAATCTAGCTTGTATGCTAGGGAAGGGAAGGGAATGGAATATTTTCTATGTTATCCTTTTTGAGCTGGTAAATCATATATAGAGAAATACATCAATCGAGGGATGTTTCACAAGCAATAGTTTTTGTATTGAGTAGATGGGATGTGTAAGTGGATGGAGGTAGGGAAATGTGGAAATGGAACTTGTGACCCTACAACTACAATGTATGATCCATGGTGTCATTTGTAGGGCACAATGATGAAGGTGATCAAATAGTTCTTGGAGATGAGGATATTAACGCTATTATTTTTTACTCAACCAATGTTGTAGGGTTCATATTTAGGTGTGGTGGGAAGATGGATATGAATAACAAATTCTTCAGATATGGGGTTTCATTCAATCCCATTGTAAACAATAAGCTAGGTCATGTATTGTTTGATTTGGTAGTTTTGACAAAATACTAAGGAGTTTGTCTCTTGTGTAAAGATTTCCATTAAATCAAGATTGACATCATGGGTGGAAACATCATCAACATCAATTTCAATTTAGGTAGAGGAGGCTCTTTAGTTAGTGTAAAAGTAAAGTGTTAGCCTCTTTGATAAGGTGGGATAGACCATTGTTTCATGTTTGGAGATACAATGTAAAGTGTAATATTTGGCATTATATGTTGAAAATGAATACGTGTTGGGGGAAGGGAGAAATATATTATATTTGGAAATAGGATGAGAAGAGAATTTGTTGGAGTTTCTCTTTTCTAGGGCTAGGCACACTAAAATTCCTCATTAAGAGTAGTATTTTAAAATAAGAGAACACCATGCCACAAAGAGAGAAGTAAACTAGAATTGTTTGAAAATAATTACATCTTCAATGTTGTTAACATGGATTTGTGTCTAGTCACTACAAGAATAAACAGTTATAGAATTTATTTTAGCAATGCATTGTAGAGTAATTTCTTCCTTAAAAAATTGATTTTTCGCACCAAAAAAGATGATGCACACACGATCATTGCCTTTTGCATCAACTTTGCATTGTATAGTGCCTTTCTTGCATGGTTGCGGTCGATGTGGACTCCTGAGATGTCTTCTTAGTGATGAAAAATGCAACACAATAAGTCTTATGCATTAAATTTTGCATCATAGTTTCATTAATGTCTTTTTCAAAAACAAATTTTCTAAATTAGTTTTTCTTCAGGTTGGTGTCAAGTACATGTTATTTATATCACTTTGGAGTCATTATGTATCATATTAACATAGTTTAGGTTCTTATTAGCAATATTTTAGTGATACAATTTATTCTATTGATATCATATTAACGTTCAAATGTGGAACTTTTACATTATTTTCTCATCTTCCAAGTGTCATATTACTTCATATATGCATCATTTTACCATCATTTCTCAAATTTCATATAGCCAAAAAAAATATTAACATATCATAACAATTTACACCAGTTCATTAAATGATCTCATAATTGTATTTTACCAACAATTCAATCATTACAGTGATTATTCACATTAAAAATTGAATTCAACCATTAATCATATTATCTAAATTGAAAGTATCATTCACTATACATGCATTATCAGTACATTAAGATTTTCATAATGCAATCAAACTTTATCAATAAATAAAATCAATGTGCAAATAATCAAGGCCCCATCTACACAATCAATCCTTGCATTGACTCTGGAATACCATATGTCCATGTCATGCATTCCACCATGTGAGTTGGAAGGTATAGCCCATTCCTCAACACATCATCCAAACTATTCCCCAATTACTTCCATGATTATTTGGATACCTTCTTGTTCGACCCATACACAACATTAGGGATATAATTCCCTTAGTGCTCTCTTTTGTTGGCAAAGATGGTGCAGTCCAAACATTGGTTGTATAGAGGAAAACCATTATGCACTTGTATGGATCTATAGTCTTTCCATTTCCAACCTCAAAATGGCCTCACACATGGTCATGTATAATTCCATTCATTTCTAAAATAGGAGTAATGTCTCCTGACATAACTTGGTTATAATCTCATAACCAACAAAACACAATTTTAAATTAAATTTATCATAAATTCATCCAAGCATTACATACCATGTGTGTACTAAAGGCCTTTTCCCTTTTCAACAATTTCAAATGTTAAAATTTCACCGAGGGAATTCTTACCTCAAGTCCCTTTTCCCAAATGCATATCTGCATGGTTGTTATCAATTTACTTGATGATACACGACCAACTAATATTGTTGTGGCAGCTTGCAGACTCCCATTATTAACTTATTGATCAACATATTACCATCCTTATTTTTTTTCATCATATGGAGAGTTTTTCATATGCAACTACAACATCAACACCGTCAACCATGCTATAAAATTTTCGTGAGTACACAATCTATCATTAATCATACCTAATTATCATATTTGCATCATTTTACACATAACTACAAACTACCTTCAATCTATAATGAGGCCACAAGCATGTGCAAGCATGACCACTTTAACCAATGCATATCAATATGTTTTAAGAATTTAATCTCCCATGCATATTTCATTCACATAGATTCTATCTTTATTGTATGCATCATGCATCAATTCTATCATGCACTTTGGTGCATATTTATTTCATCTTTATTTAAAAAAAAAATGTTGTTGTAGATGGTTGTCCTTGAATTCTTGTAGAACCTAGCAGCTCTGTGCAGTGCCATTCATCTCAAATGTGAACCACTATCCCCTATTTTGAACCTTCTATCCAAGCCCCAGTTGGCCATTCTACATCTCCGACAGCTATATCTACTAGTGGTGTCAGTTCACAATTTCTTTCTTTATGCAGAGAATCACGTCGCAACATATTCTGGCCAAAATTATCAATATTCATAGTGTTGTAACATGCATTAGTCCATCTGAATATTAACATTGTAATCTAATTATCCACTCCCCATTTTCCTTGACCAAATCAGTCTTGAAATACCATTATCATTGATTGTCATTTCAACATTATGAAATGTTTCTTTTATGTCACCCTTTCCAATGTCCTTTTGTACCTATATATTTTCTCAACTTTAAATAACTCTCTTCACTTCATTGAGTGATTTAGTGTGAAGTAGTTATTGTGCACTCAATACCAAACTGCTCCAAATGGAATGCTACACTCTTCAATTTGTACCTATACCTTACTTCCACTGTGAACTCTAAAAATAGAGATAGCTTTCTTTCTTTGGGAAATTTTAGACAAAAGTTGTTAGATCATATCTACAAATTTCTTCTTCCTTCTTTCCTTCCTATGCTTGCACATAGAGATGACTCCTCCATCCATTATTCTACATGACATAGATAATACTATTAACACTAAAATCACAACAACTCTCTATTTGTCAAACTGATGCACCAGTAAAAAACTACAACAATATGGAAATGACAACTTTTCCCCTTTATACTTTTTCCTTGCTTAACAATTTTAACCCTATTCATGCATCCCTACACCAACTCCTTTCATATTTTGATAGAATATCAATTGGGTATGTCGACGACTACCTTCAAATAAATCTATAACAATTTCACCCTTTATCAAGCTCTGGAATGTTAGTTATGGCCTGCAAAAGTGTTTGACTATTTTACATTTTTAACCTTGTATGCTACAAGTGTCTTCATTCTTTTTCTGTACATTTTTCTGTACCCATATTCCAAATATGGCTCCACATATGTCTTCTATGGTTTATATTATTTACATATATTTCCCGTATCTCCCAAACTGATTTCTAATCAAGGCATTATTCCCTCGAGAAGTACACTGCCACCAAAAATATACCTTGCACTATTTCAGTTGTAACTTTCTCATATGATCTCTCCTTTGCACCCATAATATCTCGTTGGAAAGATATATTTTAGTTCCTTTATTTAATATGTTGAAATGACATGTGATTTTTCCACATACAGTTTCAAAAATTAGAACTCCTAAAAATGTTGTTTAGGACCTTAAAATTCCCTTGTAAGGTAATGACCTTCGAAAATCTTGAAATTTCATACAAAATTGATTGTTTTACTACTATAAAAGCCTTTTAATCTACATTATCAATCTCAAATATAATGAAGTATGAGTCATTGATTTTCTAATCCTTTCCTAGGCCCATGGATCAATCTCCATCATTGGTCATTCAAGTTGAAACAATCTGGATCATTGATTTTATAACATCTCGCTCTTGTGAGCACATGTTATTGACTTATCCTTGAGGACACTTGCATGCAAATGGTCCAGTTTTAGTATATGGATGTTTTTTCTCTTATGGATTCTTATGATGATGTTGATGGATTATGATGTTATGTTATTGGATTTCTATGTATTGATAGATGATATTGATGAGTTTCCCATGAGTGTGAAAGACACTTGACAGATTGAGGATGTTGATGGCATCAATGGACCTCCTTGGACTCCAGATTGAGTCAGGGAGTGGACTGTATTGGTTTGGGTATTTTTATTTATGCATATGTGACATATGATCATGGTATATTATGATGTTTTTTATGGATCATTGATAATGTTTTGTTGATCGATGCAGGTTGACGATTGCTTGCTAATCACACTGACATAAGGAGTAAAGGTGCCATGCACAACAACTAGATATTGAGGGAGAGGTGTGGCATCAACCCTGCCACAACCTACTAGCACTCTCATCATGGATTGAATTCTAGTCTAACGATTACCTAGTACGAGAGATCCACGATGCCATGAGGGCATACTGAAATATTCACTCACGAAAATTCTAAGGGGCACACAATAAGGCAGAGTCCTTAATCCTTAGAGGCCCTTAGTATCTCAAAAGTTCACATGAATGGAGTATTGACTCCAAGGGTTGGAAAACTACCAAAACCAATCAAAGACAATTGGCACCCTTGGAGCACATAGTGCATCTTGAAGGGTACATCGCGTAATTAAAATTTGAATAAAAGGTGAGTGGCACCCTTGGATCATGGAGTGCATGTTGAAGGGCACGCCGCGGTATATAAAAAATGAGTCAATGAATCTAGGTGACCTAGAAAACTTGAGCGAATGTTAAACCTTAAAACCTTGATCACTTGCTAAATTAATTAATTTCTTAATTAATTAACTAAATAATGAATTTAGTAAGAATAATCCCGAAGGATCTAGGCATTTTCAAATAAAGATTTAACTAAGCCTAGGTCTAAGTGAGTGAGAAGACTAAAAACTAAAAATTTTAAATTAAATAATGAGGTGATGAAATAAATCAAATTAAGAATAAATGAAAATAAAAATAAATCCCAAGGAATGATTAAAACACTTGTGCAAGTAAATACTAAATTAGAATTTTAGTTGAGAAAGGAATAAAACATAAATGTGTAAGCATAGAAAGATATCTAGTCTAGTCTAACTAAAGAACTATTTTAAATTAAACAAAACTAAGTTTTAGAAAGGTGTCATTCTTGAAAAGGGAAATAGAGGGAATAAAGGGACAATTAGGAGTGATTTTAGGAGCACTTTTAGGATGGGTGAGGGAAATTGACATTTAATTTAATTAAATAATGGATTTATTAGTGAAACTAAGGGAACAAGTGACAAGTGTATGGGGGAAGTAATTCCTAATTAAATTTTTAAAAATGAATTAAATGTGCAAATGACAAGTGGACACTAAGAAAAAATATATAAAAGAAATGGCTGAGAGGAGGAATGGGGATGACTGGGTTGAGTAAGGTCATGATGCAGAAATTTTGACTGGTTTTTCTTCTGAGAGTTGAGATACCCATCTCGAGAGAGAGAGTGGTAGCTCTACCTTGCGAGGTGAGCTGGGAGCTAGAGTATTTTGATTGTGGTTGTGTGTGTCCCCTTGCATCTCGGGGGATAAGGGGGAAGAAGAGTACCCCTAATGTTGGCTGGGAGGTACCAGTGAATTCTTCATGGTTAGCAAGACGACAGGTGGATGGAGCGTAAGTGCGAGAGAACATATTCACCTACGTCGCCGTCTGCTACGATATTCCAGTTGAAGATTTTAATTGTAGTAGGATTTAAATTTATACATGTATTGTTCTCGTATTCAGTAGAGGATTCACTTGCAATGAGATTCAATTTGTATATGTATTGCTACGATATTCTGTTGAATATTCCAATTGCATTATGTTTCCCATTTGTATAAGTATTGATGGGGTAATTCTATTGACGGTTTTAATTTTTAATGAGACTTAAATTAATTATGCAGTTTTGGTGATCCTGTCATTTGTTTTTATGCGTTTTTGTATGAGGAAAATCTCTGAGCCGTATGCTTTCACCATACTTTTAATCTCTGGAAACTCTTAGCGATTTATGCATACAATTTCCCAGAGGTTATTAAATCTCCTTGCTTTTCAACTGTGCGTCTGTACTTACCTTTTTCCCAGTAAAGGAGAATCCCCCTTGTGTCCTTCCCTTGTAACTTTATGTTTTGGAGGTATAAACTTGCAGCTTGGGAATTTAGCCAAGCGTTTTCTCTCCTATGAGATCTTTACGTTTTTTTTGGAGTCTTACTAAACTCGTTTTTACCCAATGAATTTACCACCATTACTCAGAAATTTACTATCTTAAACACAATCATTTATTTTAGCTTGTCCTTCTATGCATTTGTACAAAAATTTTACCCTTAATGCACAATGATTCTATCTACTATTTCTCAATGAATTTAAGCGTGCTAGATCCCTACGATTTTACGTTCCCAATCTCTGTGAATGGAATGCAACCTCAACAAAAAAAAATTAAGGCGGTTAATCCCTGGGTTTTTCTTTTTCCCTCAGCGATGGTCATTACTCTGTACGTTGTCCCATAACCTTCACCTTTGCATTGACTACTCATGATACACTAAACCCTGGTCGGTAGTTAACTCGGTATCTTCAATATTTTTCCCAACTCTTGCTTCTTTATGCTATGTGTTGTGGAGATCTAAGGCTCTGCTCCCTCTCTCTATGCCCAACGAAATCTCTTTATTTATATACATTTCACTTCCTCCTCTACCCTCAGTGAACACCAAGAGAAACCTCTGTGATGAAACACATTTCCCTACAAAACGTTTGTCTAATTTTAAACCCTTGTGGCTCCCATTAATTTCTTTGCGATGTAGTGCCTTGTTGTGAATTTTTGGGGCACTGAATCCTCGCGTTTTTACCTTTTAAAGACTCAAAAGATCTTGTATTTGTTCCCTTCAACTTAATCTTAAATATCGACAATTTTACCCAATCTCTCCATGTGTTTTTCACCAGAACATGTTTTACCTACGAACTGCCCAGCTGGGAAAATCTCGGTGCATCCTTTCATCAGACCCTTTGTGTTTTTCCAGGAGACAATTAGCCGAGGGTTTACTCAAACGTTTGAAGACCCTCTCTGTATATGGCACTTATTTCACCCAAAATTAGTGTCCCTCCTGGCGTTGAACTTTTGACATGGAACGTTGGTGAAATCTAATTGATTGATTTAAATAAATCTGTATAGTTTTCTGGGAAGGAGGGGAAAGGAAGACAAGTTGAATGGTATGGTATATGTAGAAAATGTGATCCTTCATTTTTCCCTTTTTAATTTAATAATTTTAAAATTTTAGTTTAATATTTTTGTTAAATCGTAAGTTGGATTAATGAAGTTGTTGTTTCCTATGTATAGTTGAATTTAGCCCTCATCAATGTATTCATTCAATGTAATTGTTTAATAATGGTAATTTTATATTAATAATTATTTATTCAATAATATTATAATGGTAAATTATTGAATATGATTATTTTATTGAATAATATTATTATGATGATAATTATTTAATGTGATTATTTATTGAAAGTATTTATTTTAATAATGATAAATTTGTGTATAATTATAACGATACTTGGAAGGGTGATGTCATAATGGTACATAAATATAGTGATCTATAGAGAGGTTGGGGAAAGCCCACATGTAGTAAGGTATATTCTATTTAACCTAGATATATCCCTTTTAAGATAGACAGATGAATTACTTAAGGATTTCTTTTATGAAGATAAATTGGGGATGCCATGATGCCTTGAATTCTGTTAAGGTCCTAACCCGCACATAGGTAGATCAATGTATTCGGATGTAATAAAGGTCAATATTAATAAGGCCTTTCAATAAAATAGAATAAGGTGGATGTAATAAGACCTAATAG
>JZKD02S1672974.1:598351-615436 GCA_000966675.3 Picea glauca | reverse complement strand
TCATATCTGGAGGTGCAGGAATCACGTGAGTGTCTGAGATGAGAAGCTAAAAGAGAGGAGTCAAGATCAGAACGCCAGAGCTTGCATCAGGCGGTCACGTCGTAGTGTTGCAGTCGAGCGTTAGGGTTCACAGTCGATCCCCGAATCCTGTGGAAGAACAATGTTGTTCGGTACAAAACTTCACCTTTGAATTTAATGTTGATCACTCTTGTGGCATGAATAAGTTGCTAATTAATCTTCCGTCATGAAATTATGTCGATATATGTCTGATTTAGTAACTAGTTTTCTCTTGCGCCATTAATTAAGTTGACATGTGATTGTTCTAGAGTTTTTTTACTCTCGCGCACTGTGAATAATTAATGTTGATGAATGATTGTTAGAAATTGATTTCACGTGCACCATGAATTAAATGTTGATGTATGATTGATAAATATGATGATTACCCTTGCGCCATGATTAATTGATGATTATGATTGATTGATTGATCTAGTTGATGTTGGACTTGATTGTTAGTGGGATGTAGACACCTCCTTGTTCCTCAGAACAATCGTCAGCCTTGAGACCTTAAATGGTCAAAGTCAATTGGATATTGGGCTTGAGCGTTGCTTATGTGTCTTGGAGATCCTAACCTTACAGGGTAGGATTGAGCAGGTAGTCATTATAATATTCTTTATCTGGTTGATTATTGTTTATAAATTGTTTCAAGATGATTGTGATTTGCTAAGAGGCGACACTATTCATGTTTATGTGTCGCTATCCTTTTGTTGATACATTGAATGCGTCATTATTGATTTCAATAAAGATAACCTGGTAATTTTTTTACTTATGATGTCATTGATCTTATGTTGCTATGATTTATTGTTGATGTTAATTTCCTAATGCAAAAAAAAAAAACTTTACCTTTTATGCTTTTCTTTTCTAGTCATAATGGAGGGATTACATATGGTATCAGAGTGGGTTCAACCTCGTGACTATGGATCATCACGCCTTCCACTGTATTATACAATTGATTAATAACCTAGTGATAATTAATCTTTTAACCTGTGCATGCGGTAATCATGGTTAGTGGACGTCGTGGAGGTTCACGACGTGGTGCTAGGGGAGGAGGTGTGACGCTTCTAGTAGCACCCACGCAAGAGGGGTCATTACATAGTGGAAGACACTCCTACCATATTTGAACATGGTCATCAAATATGTGTCATGGGAACTGTTCGAGGAGTGTTTTTGGGAGAGGTAATTTTCAAAGGAATTCATTGAGCGCCAACTCGATAAGTTCAACACCTTATGACAGGGAGATCGTACGATGCTTGAGTATGAGGCCCGAATCTTAGATATGCTTAGGTATGCTCTGCATTTGAGGATGGAGAAGCTAAAGGTCAACATGTTTGTGTTGGCCTTAACATTATCATTCGTGCGAAAGTGAGGATTCTAATTTCTCAGACGCTGCACGATGCAGTCCAGGAGGCCCTCATAGTTGTGGAAGAGTTGATCAACATGGGTCAAGGAAGGACTCTTTCAAAACCGACGAGACATGGGATGTATGGTGCACAACAACATCAGACTCCAACTAGACATTCTTCAAGTTATCGGGATACGTCGAGAGGATTCGCGTTCACAACACCTCGATGACCGACTCCCTAGTGGGGAACTCCCTATAGGGGACCACCACATCAACAAAAATAACTATTAGGCCTGTTCAACGAAACAGACCAGGGTTTTAGGCTGGTGGGCCAACAACTTCTACTTCGGGGACTAGGAGTACTAGACTGAAGACTGAATGTTGGACATGTGGAGAGCCACATTACAAGTGTGACTTTTCGATTCAGAGGGCTAGAGAGGTTGGATCAATAGGACCCACTACAGTTGGAGATTTTTTCAAGGCCCAAAAGATTCACATAGTAGTGAACAACCACTAGGATGAGCACCAATCCACTGTGCTCGAGACGTCGGGCACAATCATCGACCAAACTTTTGGTTTTGGATAGAAATAGGTACTACAGAAGATCATGTGCAAGGATACAAGTTATATGAATTCTTATCATTGAATGAAAAGGGCACGGAAGAAGGATTAGAAAACCTTCCTGTAGTGCAAGAATTTACAGACTTGTTCCTATAAGAGTTACCAGGTGTGTCGCCTGAAGGCAAGATGGAGTTTACCACCGGCTTGAAACCTAGAACCAAACCAATAGCAACAATGCCTTATCTTATGTCGACACCTGAGTTATAGGGGTTGAAATTGCAACTGAAGGAGTTGTTGGACCTAGGACTTATACATCAAAGTGTGTCACCTTGGGGTGCACCCGTTATTTTCTTACGGAAGAAGGATGGGTCATGGAGACTCTGTATTGATTACCATCAATTTAACAAGTCAACGATCAAGAACTAGCATTTGTTGCCAAGGATATATAATTTGTTTGAACAAATGAAGAGCATGAATGTGTTTCAAAGATCAACTTGAGATAAGGATATCACCAATTACAAATCAAGGAAGAAGAAATTCCTAAGACCGCATTCAAGACAAGTTTCAGGCATTATGAGTTTATCGTTTTCCCATTTGGACTAACAAATGCCCCAGTGGTATTCATGAGATTGATGAATGGGGTGTTCTGTGAATACTTGGACAAGTTTGTTCAAGTATTCATTGATGACATATTGATATATTCTTGGATGACAGAAGAACGTGACTAACATTTGTGCTTGGTACTACATTGTTTATGAGAGAACAAATTATATGGAAAACTGTCGATATTCTCTTTTTCCAATCGAGGATTCATTATTAGGTCATGTTATCTCCGACAAAGGTATCATTGTGGATCCAATGAAAGTAAAGTATATTATGGAATGTCCTGCACCGACAAATGCACAAAAGGTACGTAGCTTCATGGTTTTAGCTGGATATTATCGACGATTCGTTGAATGTTTTTCGAAGATAGAAAATTTGATTACATAATTATAGATGAAAAACAAGAAGTTTGTATGGACAGAGAAATGCATGGAAGCATTTCGAAGGATTAAGGATCTATTTACGACAATGCTGATAATAAAATTCCCCGACATGGACAAGGACTTCTTGGTATGCACATACGCATCCAAGGAAGGCTTAGGTGGATTCTTGATGCAATATGGTCGAGTGATCGCTTACATCTCTAGGAAATTAACAAAGCATGAGGAGAACTACGCGACGAACGATTTGAAGTTGTTGGCCATTGTCTATTCCCTGAGAGTGTGGAGGCACTACGTTATTGGATAGAAATTCGAACTGAAAACAGACCATTGTGGTTTGCAACACATTTTTACGCAAAGTGACTTGAATGAGCGACAAGGGTGTTGGTCAGAACTGCTTAGCGAGTATGATTTTGAGATTACCTACATAAAAGGAACAATGAACATAGTGGTGGATGTGTTGAGTTGGAGACCACGCATATTTTCAGTGATACCTCTTCAGATAAATCTTCAGGAAAATATTCTAACTTTACAACGCAATGATGAATGGTATAAAGAGGTTAAGGAAAATATCAGACAAGACACCATGTTGGTACCAAAATTTGAGGGATTTACTCTGGACAATGATGGTTTAATGAGGTATAATAACCGGATTTACGTATTGCCTAACGACAAGTTGAGAAGTTTGATATTAAACGAAGCTCATAGAGAAGTGTACATGGCTCATCCAGTAGTCACAAAGATGAGGGCATACCTTAATACCTTATTCTTATAGAAACGAATGAAGGTGGACATAGTCAACTACATGGCGATATGTCTAGAATTTCAGCAAGTGAAGGCTAAACATAGACATCTGTCAGGATTACTACAGCCACACGCTATTCCAGAATCGAAATGGGAGGTCATTTCGATGGAATTTATTATGTGATTGTCGCTGATGGCAAGGAAGCATGACTTGATTTTCATGGTAGTTGACACTCTAACAAAGAGTGCACATTTTATTCATGTGCATACGACGTATCAGGCACTAGACATAGCTAGAGTTTTTATTAGCAAGATTATGAGATTGCATGGTGTGCCTAAGAGGATCATATCTAATCGAGGATCACTGTTTACAACATGATTTTCGACTAGTTTCCAAGAGGCCTTGCATGCCCAAATTAACTTTAGTATCACATATCACCCTGAGATAGATGTGAAGACAGAAAAAATGAACCAAATTTTGGAAGATATGTTGCGTATCTACATGATGGACCAACAAAATCATTGGGAAGAGTTCCTTCCACTGGTAGATTTTGCGTACAACAATAACTATCAAAGCACCATCAAGACGGTGTCATTTGCATTTCTTTATAGGCGACCATGTCAGACGCCTTTGATCTAGGATCGACTTGAGGATAGTGTCCTGGTAGGATCAGAAGCGATCCAAGAAATGGAAGAACAAATCCAAACGTTAAGACAAAGGATTAAAGAAGCACAAGATCGACAGAAGAGTTATGTCGATGCTCATCGCATTGACCGTAGTTATGAAGTTGGTGTTGAAGGCTTATTGCGGGTGAAACTGCATAAGAGTTTGATCAAGTTTGGAAAGGGTACTAAACTCTCTCCTAGTTTTTCGGGACCTTTCAAAGTGGTGGAAAAGAAAGGGCCCATGGCCTATCGACTAGCCTTTCCTGATTCTTTGAGGCATATGCATGATGTTTTTCATGTATCCATTTTGAGACATTATGTTAGTGATCCTACACATGTGATTGACATGAGTTGATTACAGGTGTCGGACAAGAGTGATCTCATGGCGGAGCCAATCCACATTCTAGACCATCGCATTTGAAAACTACAGTGTCAAACATTTGATCAGGTCAAGGTCCAATGGGACAATTATAGTCCACACTTGACTACCTAGGAGGACGCATATGTTATGTGCCAACAATTTCCATTTTTGTTTGATAGTTAGACATTAAGATCTTGTCAGATGCTTTATTTATTGCATTTACATGCTGTGAAACTTCGGGACGAAGTTTAAAACAATAGGTGGTGTATGTAGCATCCCTCTCTTGCAAGAACATGTTATTGACTTATCCTTGAGGACACTTGCGTGCAAGTGATCCGGTTTCAGTATATGGATGTATGTTCGCTCATGGATTATTATTATGACGTTGATGGATTATGATGTTATGTTATTGGATTTCTATGTATTGACAGATGTTATTGATGATTTTCCCCTGAGTGTGCAGGACACTTGACAAATTGAGGATGTTTATGGCATCAATGGACCTCCTTGGACTCCAGATTGAGTTAGGGAGTGGACTGTATTGGTATGGGTATTTTTATTTATGCATATGTGACATATGATTATGGTATATTATGATGTTGTTTATGGATCATTGACAATGTTTCGTTGATGGATGCAGTATGACGATTGCTTGCTAATAAGACTCACATAAGGGGTAAAGGGGTCATGCAAAACAATCATATATTGAGGGAGAGGTGCGACAACATCCTTGCCATATCCTACTAGCACTCTCGCCCTGGCTCGAATTGTAGGTGAACGATTACCTAGCTCAAGAGATCCACTATGCTATTAGGGAAAACTGAGACAATCGCTCATGAATATTCTAATGGGCATGAAATAAGGTAGGGTCTGTATTCCTTAGAGTCCCTTAGTCTCTCACAAGGTCGCCTGAATGGAGTATTGACTCTAAGTGTTGGAAAACTACCAAAACCATTCAAAGAAGAGTAGTCCCCTTGGAGCACATAGTGCATATTGAAGGGCATGTCACATAATTAAAATTTGAATCAAAGGAAAGTGGAACCCTTGGAGCACAAAGTGCGTCTTGAAGGGAATGTCACGGTCTAAAAAAACATGAGTTAATGAATCTAGGTGGTTTAGAAATCTTGAGCGAATGTTAAACCTTAAAACTTGGAGCACTTGCCAAATTAATTAATTGATTAATGAATTAAATAAATAATCAATTTATTAAGCACAATCCATAAGGGTCTAGGCATTTGAAAATAAATATTTAACTAAGACTAAGTCTAAGTGAGTGAGAAGACTAAAAACTAAAAATTTTAAATTAAATAATGAGGGGATGAAATAAATCAAATTATGAATAAATGAAAATAAAAATAAATCCTAAGGAATGATATATACACTTGTGCAAGTAAATAATAAATTAGAATTTTAGTTGAGAAAGGAATAAAGAATAAATGTGTAAGCATAGAAAGGTATCTAGTATATTCTAACTAAAGAACTATCCTAAATTAAACACAACTAAGTTTTAGAAAGGCATCAATCTTTAAAAGGGAAATATAGGGAATAAAGGGATAGCTAGGAGTGATTTTAAGAGTGCTTTTAGGTTGGCTAAGGGAATTTGACATTTAATTTAATTACATTATGGATTTATTAGTGCAACTATGGGAACAACTGACAAGTGTATGGGGGAAGTAATTCCTAATTAATTTAAAAACAAAAAAAAAATGTGCAAATGGAAAGTGGTCACTAAGATAAATTCTATAAAACAAATGGATGGGAGGAGGAATGGGGATGACTGGGTTGAGTAAGGTTATGTTGCAAAAATTATGACTGGTTTTTCTTGTGAGAGTTGGGATTCCCAGCTCAGGAGAGAGAGTGGTGGCTCTACCTTGTGAGGTGAGCTGGGGGATAGAGTATTCTAGTTGTGGTTGTGCATAGCCCCTTGCGTCTCACGGGGATAAGGGGGAAGAAGAGTACCCCTAATGTTGGCTGGGAGGTACCGATGAAGTCTTCATTTTTATAAAGAGAAAAGTTGGACGGAGCACAAGCACGGGAGAACATATTCGCCTACGTCATCGTCGACTGCAATATTCTTATTGAATATTTTAATTGTATTAAGATTTAAATTTATAAATGTATTGTTCTGGTATTTGGTCGAGGATTCACTTGCAATGAGTTTCAATTTGTATATGTATTGCTACGGTATTCTGCTGAAGATTCAAATTCCATTATGTTTCCCATTTGTATAAGTATTGTTGGGGTAATTCTACTGAAGGTTTTAATATTTAATGAGATTTAAATTAATTATGTAGTTCTGGTGATCCCGTCATTTGTTTTTCTGCATTTTTCTATGAGGAAAATATCCCATCCATATTCTTTCACCATACTTTTCATATATGGAAACCCTCAGAGATTTATGCATACAATTTCCCAAAGGTTCTTAATTCTCTTAGATTTTCAACTCTGTGTTTGTACTTACCTTTTACCTAGTAAAGGAGAATTCCCCTTGCATCCTTCCCTTGTAAAATTTTGTTTTTAAGGTATAAAATTGTAGCTTGGGAAATTAGGAAAGAAATTTCTCTCCTATGAGATCTCTTCATTTTTTTGGAGAGTCTTACTAAACTCATTTTTACCCAGTGAATTTACCACAATTACTCAGTAATTTATTGTCTTAAACACAACGATTTTTTTTATCTTTTCCTTCTATTCATTTGTACAATGATTTTACCCTTAATGCACAACAATTCTATCTACTATTGCTCAACTAATTTAGGGGTGCTAGATCCCTACGATTTTACCTTCCCAATCTCTGCGAATGGCATGCTACCTCAACAAAAAAAAATTAAGGTGATTAATCCCTATGTTTTTATTTTTCCCTCAGTGATGGTCATTACTCTTTTTGTTTTCCTTTAACCTTATCCTTTGCATTGACTACTCACTGATACACTGCACACTCAGTGTCTTCACTCTTTTTCCCAACTCTTGCTTCTTTATGCATTGCGTTGTGGACACCCAAGGCTCTACGCCCTCTCTCTATGCCCGGAGAAATCGCTTCATTTCTCTGTGTTTCACTTCCTCCTCTACCCTCAGCGAACGCCAGGAGCAACCTCTGTGATGGCACACATTTCTATGCAAATTTTTTGTGTAATTTAAAACCCTTCAACTCCCATTAATTTCTCTGCAATGGCCTACCTTGCTATGAATTTTGGGACACTAAATCCTCGCGTTTTTCCCTTTTAAAGACTCAACAAATCCTTTATTTATTCCCTGCAACTTAATCTTAAATATCAACGATTTTACCCAATCTCTCCATGCATTTTTCACCAGAACGTGTTTTACCTGGGAACTGCCTAGCTGGGAAAATCTCGACGCATCCTTTCCTCATAACCTCTGTTTTTTTCTAGGAGACCGTTATTCAGGGGTTTACTCAAACGTTTGAAGATCCTCTTTGTCTATGGAGCTTATTTCGCTCAGAATTAGTGTCCCTCCTGGCATCGAACTTTGGACATGGAACATTCGTGAAATCTAATTGATTGAGTTAAATAAATCTGTATAGTTTTCCGAGAAGGAGGGGAAAGGAAGAAAAGTGGAATTATATGGTATATGTAGAAAACATGATCCTTCATTTTTTCCCTTTTTAATTTAATTATTTTAAAATTTTAGTTTAATATTTTGTTAAATCGTAAGTTGGATTAATGAAGTTATTGTTTCCAATGTATAGTTGAATTTATCCCTCATCAATGTATTCATTCGATTTAATTATTTAATAATGGTAAATTTCTATAAATAATTATTTATTCAATAATATTATAATGGTAAATTATTGAATATGATTATTTTATTGAATAATATTATTATGATGATAATTATTGAACATGATTATTTATTCAAAGTATTTATTTTAATAATGATAATTTTTTGTATAATTATAACGATACTTGAAAGGATGATATCATAATGGTACATAAATATAGTGATGTATAGAGAGGTTGGGGAAATCCCAAATGTAGTAAGGTATAATATTCTATTTAACCTAGATAGATCACTTTTAAGATAGACAGATGAATTACTTAAGGATTTATTTTATGAAGATAAATTGGTGGATCCCATGATGCCTTGAATTCATGGTGATGCAAGATTAAAATGGTAATTAATATACTTGAGTGCCTTAAATAAGTTTTACGGGTGATTTCTTGTAAATATTCTAATGCGCCCTGAAATTAATAGATTATATTACTTTTGCGCCTCAATTTTAATAGATAATTATATGCGCCATGATATATCGGCAATGTTTGAATGGTCATGTGTGTAGTTTACTTATTGCGCCCCTAAAAATGTTAAGGTATAAATGATTGCGCGTTGATTTCTCTTATGCACTGGAATGAATGTTGATTTATGTCTAACTCAGTAATCAGATTGTGCGTGTGCCTTGAAATAATGTGGATGTATTGCTCGATTTAGTAAGTGATTAATCGCGTGTTTGAAATTAATAGATTATATTTCTCCACTGAACTATATTGATGCATGATTTCCTAAGAGATTATATTATCTGTGTGCGTTGAATAATGATGATATATGTTTAATTAAGTTCCTAAGATTAAATGTGTGCATTGATTGATGTTGATTTATGATTAATTTGGTAAGTACATCACACATGCATCTTAAAAATAAAGTGATTACACTTGGACCTCACCACTTGTCGTCATATGAATGATGAAGTATTTACATTCTCTTGCACCTTTGAATTTAATGTTGATCATTCTTGAGTCATGAATAAGTTGTTAATTAATCTTGTGTCATGAAATTATGTCGATATATATATGATTTAGTAACTAGTTTTCTCTTGTGTCATTAATTAAGTTGACATGTGATTGTTCTAGAGTTTTTTTACTCTCGCGCGCAATGAATAATTATGTTGATGAATGATTGTTATAAATTGATATCACATGCGCAATGAATTAAATGTTGATGTATGATTGATAAAGATGATGATTATCCTTGCGCCATGATTAATTGATGATTAGGATTGATTGATTGATCTAGTTGATGTTGGACTTGATTGTTAGTGGGATGTAGACACCTCCTTGTTCCTCAGAACAATCGCCATCCCTGAGACCTTAAATGGTCAAAATCAATTAGATTATGGGCTTGAGCATTGCTTATGTGTCCTGGAGGTCCTAACCTTGTAGGGTAGGATTGGGCGGGTAGTCATTATAATATTATTTATTTGGTTGATCATTGTTTATAAATTGTTTCAAGATTATTGTGATGTGCTAAGCGACGATGTTATTTGTGTTTATGTGTCGCTATCCTTTTTTTGATGTGTTGAATATGTCATTATTGATTTCAATGATGAGAAATTGGTAATTATTTTACTTATGATGTCATTTATCTTGTGTTTCTATGATTTACTGTTGACGTCAATTTCCTAATGAAATTTTTTTTTACCTTTAATGCTTTGCTTTCCTAGTCATAATGGAGGGGGCGTTATAGAGTTGAGATCCATCAACGATCAATGTTATCCTTTGGATGAGTGAAACACTTTTCCGAAAATGTTGACCTGGCCATCAACTATCGACCCTTTCCTTTTACAACTAAATTACAAGACATCCCTAAATCGGTCGACCTAACCATCGAACATTGGACCTTCTTGTTGGCATAGGAAAACACTTCGCCAATCCGGTTGACCCAATCATCGACCATCGAAAATTTCCTCGATGACATGGAAACTACGGACATGGCTTGTGACATGTATGTTGATGTGGTATGGCACATAATCATGAGGTGTCGACTTGACTAACGTGGCATGACGTGTGGATGCTAACATGGAATGATACATCATCCTCCTCTTTGCTTCATCATTGATTCTCCATTTAACTTAGATGAATTGCACACCTCACCAAATATGCTAAGCCTTGATCATCAATCATCGACGATCGATGATTTCCTTTGAAAGCATGAAAACTTTCGCTAATCTATGTTAATCCCTGACTAATGACCATCGATGATAGAATATTTCCTTTGGCCAAGCCAAACTCTTTTCCAAACTCACTGACATGATGATTGGACATTGGCTATTTCTATTGGAAAATTCTAAAACTTAGAAAATTTCGACCAAATACCAGATGAATATAAACCATTGATATGTCATTCAAAATTATATTGATTGTTGATTCTTTAACTTCATGAATATGAGAAGATGAAGCCTCACCATCACTCTACTCTCTTTTGTAAAATGTTGAAAATAGATATTGGTTGATTCTTTTCTTTTTGAAAAACTATAATTTTTTTTATAAGTTTTTAAATCAATTATAATTACTTTGGGTCATTTATTTCAAAATCAAATCCATCTCGATCGTCGATTCAACAAAATTCACCCAATTCAAAAGTGGCTATTAAAAAATGAATTTCGACCTTCCAAGTCAAATTTTAACTCTGCAACTCTTCAGATTGATGCCCCATATCATCTCTTCAAGAAATTCGAGACATTTACAGTCAACTTTTCTCATGAATTTGGGTATTTCACTCTTATTTTTCTCTGTTTTTCCCAAATTTGTCAAAGATCAAAATCTGTAATAATGAATTTTCCCAAATTCACACTAATTATTGGCCCCAATGGATCTAGTGTTTGAACTTGAAGCTATGATACCATAATGCAATATACTCAATCCAACTGAGGAACATTACAAGTAGAATACACATACGAAATTAAGATTTTCTTCTAATTAATTTCTTGTAGCTTACCAGCTATTGATAACACATAGATTTAACCATTTTTTATGCCATAATTCTAAATGCATCTACAACATAAAGAAAACCATGACTGAAACTTTTCAAGAAAAAAAAACACAAAATTCATATAAAATAGTTACATAGTCGACTAACATCATAAAAACAACAACAAAAGTATATGTTAATAGTTAACCAACTGGTTTTTTACAAAGGATGAACCTCCCATCCATAGGCATTGTTGTTCCTTTTCTCTCAACAACAAGCCACCCCCAAGATGATGTTATGAGTCCACAAGGAGATATATTTCCACTCTTATATTTCCACTCTCCACACAAAGTATCCTCAAAACCTAGGTTCTACTCCCACAACAGTTCCAATCCTCCAACTCTCTTCCCAACAACTTGCACAACCTAAGAAATGCACCCCCTTCACTGCTCACAATCCCTCAAGATGTAGAATTAGTTTATCAAGGATTCCAATGCACTTAGTTGGCTAGGAATCTCTCAACTCGGGAATTTCAGGAACACTCTATTTCTCTAAGAGTTTTCATAGCATCCTTCATAAGTCTCTTGAACCATTTCCTCGATGGGAAACACACTACATGGTTACATCCCATTTTATAGGCACACGTGCTTATTTATTAACATAAAACAAAACCAAACCATGGATTCCTTCAAGCACAACATATATGGAGCTCTTTTCAACACTCTCCTCTCCTCTTGTTGCCCAAAACCTCTAAGTAAAATTGTCCCCATTATGCCTACAGATTTCCCTTCTTCTCCCTTGCTTGCTTGACTCTCACTCTTCTCAAAGATGATTATGCTTCAGCCCCATGTTCCCAATAAATATGGGATGTGAATCCTCACACCCACACTCTTACATGAGTTTAATGATTGGCTTTGGGAACACTCCATAACAATTTATAAGGTTATACGCTATGATAATAATAAAATTAGGAATGTGGGTTGCATTAATACCCATGAATATTTCCTCTTGGATGCCTTTCTCTTGTCAAATCATAGCCCTCCCCATCATTTTAATCCCTCTCATGTTGGAACCAATGATTATCATTTTTATTGATCAATTCAATGAACATAATATGCAATTTGTCTCTTGGCCAGATTAAATCAATGCAGGATCTTCACCCCAATACATCATCTCACCATCCTAATTCACATTTATACAATTACATTATAATTTGCAGGAATTAAAACTGGGGATGTTACAAAAGGTAGCATTGACAAATACTTTTTAGAAAAGCTAATCTTTATAAAAGTATGTTGGGAAGATCTGCAGGGTGAAAAAAAGATCAGTAATAACTCCAAATATGAGATCATATGTTAGCCGAAATAGAATAAGTGTGTAGGTATACCTAATGGTGAATGCAACTTCACTGGTGTAGAGAAACACAACCACCATGTAAATAAACATAACATGGAAAATGTGAGAAATCAATTGATACTCGATGTACTCCAACAACACCCATAATAGTGTGGAAAAATCATGGAAATATTTGTTTCCTTCTTCTCTCCCCACATCAATGCATCAAAAATGGCAAGCTTGGTCCAATTCAGTGGTGTCTTTTTGTTGATGCCTATGCATAGGTGCAGCAAGCCACCTTTGAGAACCTCCTTCCCAACATTTACACATCGATTCAACCGACCTAGGAATGATGACATCATTATTCAAACATGTGACAAATGAAAACCCCCTCAATCACATCACCAAATTTCCAATCAAAATTATAGAAAACATTATCCATTGCAAAAACTTTTAGTAGTATGTGCTCTACTAATAAATCGGAGTAGGGACACAATATCAATGATATCACTTATCTACTATGTGCAAATGTCTCTATAAGTAATGTGGCCAAAACTTTGACATTCTATGTGCATAGGGTTGGTATTTGACATCAACGATATCACTGATATGCTATGTGTCATTGTCTTTGTGCACAAGGTTGGCATTTTGCATAAAGGATATCATTGATATAATATATGACATTATCTTTGTGAGTGGTGTGGCCAAATTTCTAATTTCTAATAGTATATGTGAAAAGAGTTGATATTTGGAATTTCATGGGATATATTTATGATTTGAAAGTATATTTTACTGTGTTAAATAAATGTTGAATGTACACATTTGCTTACCATTAAAGTTAGGAAAACATAGATTTGGTGTTCTATACATACATACAATATCAAATTTCATTTTAACTGGTTGTATATATAACAATTCTAAATATTAATTTTCATATTCAATATGTTTCACCACTCTCCAATTATTTGGGTATGTGTGACTATGGATTTTTAGAGAATCCAAGGTACTCATATTTGGATTTTGTTTATTTTTTGGACAAGCCAAGTATTTATTGTGATGTATTTTTCCTAAAAGTTAATGATATTGTTTAATTTCAAACCCTAGTTCTTTAGAACACTCCATTATCTGTATCACTTGATGAAGATCTCCTAGTCTAAACTACAATGTCTACATGGCAATGCTAGAAGTAATTTCCTTTTATAAAAGGCAAGTGAAGGTGGAGATAAATGACATATAATATTCCTACTCAATTCTAAAGAGTGAAAATGTAAGAAAAAAAACCATAAACATGATCATGGATTTGAGCCATTAAACCATACAATATGCACACAAACACATCATATTTTTGTTCAATGATTAAGGGGTAGAAATATCTTAGAGAAATTTCTAGCTCCAAAAACCTTATGTATCACATGGAAATGTGTTGTGGTTCTATTTCCTCAAAGTATATGAAGTATATGTAAGAGGTGAATAAAAACCTTTCACACTTTTACTTCAAAAAGTTGCACCCTTCAAATAGTGATCCTATACCTCCCATATTTAGACGCTTCTCCTATGATTTTTTTTTAAATCAATATTTTTGGGTGTTGGGATTTATGGGAATATATTAACGTCATAGTACAATGCCCATGGCACTGCACATAATTGGGGGTGGGAGAATCCACCTCATTGCAAGTAATGATAATTTACAATTAATGATAAAGGACAATTTGTAAGGAACTCAATAAAGCTTAAGAAGGAAAAAGAAAGAAGCACCGAGAATCCCATTACATACTATTTATAAGTAGTCAATACAAACTACACACTATTTATAAGTAGTCAATCCATAATGTTTTTTTGGAGAATTGTGTTGCAAAATGATTCCTTATCCCTTGCGAGTATATAATAATGTCTTTCCTTGTTCCCACTTACAACTGCTAATTTTCAACCTATAATACTTCACCAGACTATGTTGTTAATTTAAAAATGTTTCTCTAAAATAAAATAAAAAACGATATGTTGTTCCATACCTATTGACTTCCTCTCTATTTTTCCTTGACATTACTTCCCATCAAAGTTTTTGTTTGTATTGTTAATATTTTCCAAATCCTTCATAAGAATGTGCGTATAAACATTTATCTAAAATGAAAAATGTTATATTCATGATTTATTTGGAAATTCATAGTGATAGTGTTATTTTTCACTATCACTGTGGAATATTTGATATAATGGAAACCTTAACCACATAAGTTTAAAATCTCAAATCTTATATTGTTTCATTACCTATAGATTTATTTTTGTTGTCTTATTAATTTTTACCATCAAAATTTCACATAAAAAAAATTTGATATAATGGAAACCTTAACACATAAGTCTAAAATCTCAAATCATATATTGTTTCATTACCCATAGATTTATTTTTGTTGTCTTGTTAATCTTCACCATCAAACTTTCACTTAAAGAATATTTGATATAATGAAAACCTTAACCACATAAGTCTAAAATCTCAAATCTTATATTGTTTCATTACCTATAGATTTATTTTTGTTGTCTTGTTAATCTTCATCATCAAACTTTCACATAAATTTTTATTTTGTCATTTTAGGCACATTGACATATGAAACATGGATTCTTATTTATTCAGTGGATATGGAATTGTCAATTACCGCTTACCACACATGGGTTACATATTTTACATTTAAGTAAATTTTCATATAACAAAAAATAACACTATATAAATTTGTATAAGACATGTTACCATTCAAACTATAACTTAGGAAAAATTCCTAATCACAATTGTGAAAGCCTAAAAGAAACTTAACCTAGCCGCCATTGTCACCTAAATGGACTAACATATCTCTCTTTATACTAAAAAGTTCTTAATCTAAGGGGGTTTCCCTATGCATTGACCAAGTCCAATTGATCGTTAAAAGGGGAGTTTATAGAACCAATATGGGATGATGAGGGGCCCGAACCAATTAGCAAATGTTTAAAATAAAATTACATTAACCTTCATGATGATGATATTGAAAGGGGGATGAATCAGTATCAAGTACAATTTAAAAAATTTCAACTTATACTTGAACCAGATTATATATTCAATTATATCCAATGAGTGAACAATAGTAGAAGAGTTACACCAATACACCACAATACACCATGCACAATATATGAGAAATAATCAATAGTTATTGTTCAAGGGAAGTAATGACTTCCAAAGGTAGCTACTACTTCCAAATATAAAGGGAGGAATAAACCTCCAAAAGGAAGATACAATCCTCCAATATCAAGAGAGGGTATACCTCTCCATCCTTTCCCCTTCCTTCCACCCAATAATATATAAGAGATAATAAAACTTTTCATTAAATTATCACCATCAACCAACCATCACATATAACCTGAAAATGCTTCCTGAGACTTCTTCAACTTTTGAAATTCTTCACTTCTTAGAATAATAAGATATTGTAGATAATATAACTCAATGTATTATCTGAAACTCCTCCAAGTTTCACTCCTTGAATCCTCCCACAAAAGGAGTTATAAAGAAAATGGTAGACCTTATTCAATTCTGGTTTATTTAGGAGAGCGAACTTGTACAACATGCCCCACGCTCAATATTTAACATAACATTTTGAAATTCGTACATATGAAAATACAAACTATACTATTTACAATGCAATTGGTCTCACTTCATTTTTATTCTCTATGAAGACATTATGACTATTCTACCCGAAACACTTATTTATGACTAGTTGCAGGACTAGTCAAAAACCCTATCTTCCACGGAGTGTATCTCCAAAATTATAGCGAATAAAGAGATTAAATTTTTACCAGAGGTACCTAGATATGTCTTTTGAATAGCATACAAATTTCACCATCTGAATCATTCTAGAAAACAAGTTATAGCAGAAATGGTAAGATGACATGTAAATAACATACCTTAAAATACATCACCAAAAGACTTCATACTCCCTTGAAATTCGTCCTTATTTACTTCAGATTTCCTCTGAAATTTGACCTATATCTCCTTGTTCATTAAAAAACTTGTGTGTCTTGAAAAATAAATGTATAATGAGATGTATTTATACCCTTTATGTCACTTCCTTTTAACTTTAGGGACGACATGTAGTTTATGATTCAATTCACATTATCATCTTCAAAAATTCATTTCTCCTCAATCATGAGGATCCACGTGATGTGTCACATACCACCGAAAGAGGCATGACTTATACTATCTATCCATGGGTGTGTTGAGTGAAAAATGTGTCGCATAAATTCTCAACGATTTAATGTCAACCAGGAGCTCGTAAGCTTAGAGGCACAACACAATATGTGCGAGGATTGAAGTTGTTTATTCT
>JZKD02S1672974.1:577002-591507 GCA_000966675.3 Picea glauca | reverse complement strand
TAATGAGGTAAATGTAATGATGTGGAGGTGATATGAAGGTGAAATGGAAGTAATTGTGAAGGTTTTAGTGAATTAATGGAGTGAAAATAAGGACCATTTTGAGACTCAACAGGGTGTTGTACCTGCATGTGTAATTTCCTTCATGTCTATCTACTTCGATCAATTGTTGGGTCCAAAATCCAATGGCTAGGGTTGACATCAATGACTACAACCAATGACTAGGGTTGACATCAATGAAAACAAGAAATCTTCCAACAATATACCCCTTTTTCATTGATGGAAGCACTCATACTCCCCCTATCATCATGATACCAATTTCTCTCCCCCTTTGACATCAATGGCAAAGGGTGGGGCTGTCCCCCCTGAGTTCAATGGCATAAGGTGACCTTCTTATTTGGGGTTGTTCCCCCTGAACATGTGGCACTCAATAATACTTCATCCTTATTTTTGGTCTTTGGGAGTTTTTCTTCCTTGGAATCCTTTTGTGTGGATTCTGTCTTCTCTCTCTTCTTCATGTCTAGGATGTATATGTTGTTCAGTCTTCTTGTTGTAGTTGCAACCAATCTTCTTGAGTTCTTTTCTCTAGTCTTACATTTTCGTGAGTCAAACATAAGAGTGTATCCTTGATCACATATTTTGCTAACATTGAGGATATTATGCTTCAGATCTTCAACCAATAGGAATTTTCCTGCCTTTAAATTTCCACTCCAAGCTTTACAATTCCTTTTCCAAGTATTTTGGTAGATGAGTCATATCCAAATGCAACATTTCCACCCTTTTTCTTCAAGGTGACAATTTTTATTTGATATTCGGTCATATGATATGAGCACCCACTGTCTATGAACCATTCATCTTCTTCTTTTCATTATTTAGCAACCAATGTTATTTGACAGTTTTCATTGTGTGGAATTTTTTTCCTTTTCCATGTTGTAGTTGGTATAGGGACATTTTGCATAGGATTATCTTCATTCATCTCTCTACAATCTCATTCTTTGTGACCAATATTGTTGCACTTGTATCATACAATATTTTGATCCATTAATGGGTCAAATGGATTATTATTTTTGTTGACAGTTCTACGAACATTTCCATATCTACTATTTGCACCATTCATGTATCTTGTGTAATTATTCCTTTCATTGATTTTACAATTGATTGCCTTGTGTCCAAAATTTCCACAAGTATAACAATGTACAAGAAAGAAATTTTGATACCTAGGAGTAAGTGATCTTCTTTTTGGTGTAGTCCATATGGGTTCACGATCGATTCTTTTGTAGTTTCCTTCATAATGATTGTTTTCATACCTAATGGGAGAGGATCTTCTTGATGTCTCATTACTTTTGAATCCTAGTCTTCTATCTTGTTGTTCACCTTTCTATGGAGTGTTGGTTTCATCATTTTCATCTTCCTTCTCTTATTTTGTTGTCTTCAAACTATCATTGTATCCTAGTCCTTTCTTGTCATTTGGAGATCTTTGACTGCTAAGGATCTCATCTAATTTTTCAGTGATTTTTTCGAACTTATTCAACTTTTCTATTGTCAATAGTAGCTCCCCTTTTGTGTGATCTAATTATGCTTTCAATTTCTCATGATATTATAATTGTTCCTTCAAAATACCAATGGTCTTTTCAATCTTGCAATTCTCTTCTTCACAACTACTCAATTCACCTTTTAGTATTCTTTTTTTGTTTCTAAGTTTGTTATTTTCATTTTCAACATGTTTCAACTTTTCAATATTCTCATCTTCTTGTTCACTCTCTGCGTTGTCTTTGTATCCCCGAAAAATAATCAAGGTTGGTTTCTGCATCTGAATCTTCTTCAGAAATGATTTCTTCTTATTTAGAACTCTTATGATCATCATCCTGGGTTTCCTGGGTTATGAAGAGGACTTCTCCTCCATCATTATCTTCTTCATCACTCTCATCTCAGGAGATGTCATCATCCTTGGAGGAGAAGATCTTTTTATGGTTGAGACTTCTCTTTTTATAGTAGAAATTTTCAACAATATGTCTTATTCTACCACAGTTAAATCATTTGAGAGGAGACTCACCTTTCTCTCTTCGAGTTCCCTTCTAGAACCTTCTTATGAAATTCGTTATTTCTTCATCAAGGTCATTATCCTTGTATTTTTTCTTCTTTATGGATTTAAAGGTTGTTTCATTGTTTGGTTGGTCACTTTCTATACATGTTCTCATTTCATATGCTATAAGAGACCCATGTAATTCATCCAGTTTCATTTTGGTCAAGTCTCTAGTTTCTTCAATGGCAAAGACCTTAACATCATACTTCAATAGAAGTGATTTGAACACTTTTTGTACAACCAAGGATTCATTTATGTCTTCACCTAATCCTTTGATAACATTAATAACTTCATCAACTCTAAGAAAATATGTTGCAATAACTTCCTTTTCATCCATCTTCAAATTTTCAAATTCTGCTCTATGTCATTGAAGCTTGACTTGCTTAACTTTTGGATCACCTTCATAGATACTCTTGAGTTTGTCCCATACCTCCTTAGAAATATTTCATTCCATCACTTTGCTGACAATGGTTGGTGTCAATGATCCTAGAATAACATGTATTTCTCTTGAATTAAAACTCATAATATTCTTCCCATTTGGATCGGTTGGAGCATTCTTTGGGATTACATAGGCATTTACAACTGAGTACCAAATGTCTACTCCCAAAGTTGTTAGGTAATTTTTCACTCTATCACTCCAGTATGCATAATTGCTTCCATTAAATCATTGAATCCCATTTAGAATGTGCTCATGGTCATCCATCTCTACTCAATATTTTCCTTCCAATGGTTAAACAGTTCTGAAGGCAATCGACTTTGATACCAATTGATGATACTGACAGGGGGGTGAATCAATATAAAATACAATTTAAAAACTTTTTCAACTTATACTTCAACCATATTATATATTCAATTATATCCAATGAGAAATGAACAATAGTATAAGAGTTACACCAATACACCATGCACAATATATGCCAAATAATCAATAGTTATTGTTCAAGGGAGGTAATGACTTCCAAAGGTAGCGACAACTTCCAAATATAAAGGGAGGGATAAACCTCCAAAAGGAATATACAATCCTCCAATATCAAGAGAGGGTTGAACTCTCCATCCTTTCCCCTTCATTCCACCCAACAATATATGAGAGATAATAAAACTTTACATTAAATTATCACCATCGACCAACCATCACATATAACCTGATAATGCTTCCTGAGACTTCTTCAAATTTTGCAATTATTCACTTCTTAGAATAATTTGATCCTGTAGATAATATAACTCAATGTATTCTCTGAAACTATCTAGGTTTCACTCCTTGAATCCTCCCAGAAAAGGAGTTAAAGAGAAAATGGTAGACCTTATTCAATTCTGGTTTATTTAGGAGAGCAAACTTGTACAGAATGGCCCACACTCAATATTTAACATAAGATTCTGAAATCCGTACAAAGGAAACAAAAGAGTGCACTCTTTCCAATGCAATTTGTCTCACTTCATTTGGATTCTCTATGAAGACATTATGATTGTTTTACCCGAAATGCCTATTTATGACTAGCTTCAGGACTAGCCAAAAACCCTATCTTCCACAAAGTGTATCTCCAAAATTATAGCGAATAAAGAGCTGAAATTTTTACCACAGGTACCTAGATATATCTTCTGAATAAAATAAAAATTTCACCATCTGAATCGTTCTAGAAAACAAGTTATAGTGAAAATGGTAAGATGAATTGTAAATAACATACCTTAGAACAAATCACCAAAAGACTTCATCCTCCCTTGAAATTCAGCCTTATTTACTTCAAATTTCCTCTGAAATTCGACTTGTATCTCCTTGTTCATTAACAAACTTGTGTGTGTTGAAAAATGAATGTATAATGAGATGTATTTATACCCTTTATTTCACTTCCTTTTAACTTTAGGGACGACATGTATTTTTTTCTTCAATTCACATTGTCATCTTTAAAAATTCATTTCTCCTCAATCGTGAGGATCCACGTGATGTGCCACATACCACCGGAAGCGGCATGACTCATATTATCCATCCATGGGTGTTATACCTGCATGTGTAATTTCTTCAAGTCTATCTACTTCGATCAATTGTTGGGTCCAAAAGCCAATGGCTAGGGTTGACATCAATGACTGCAACCAATGACTAGGGTTGACATCAATGACAACAAGCAATCTTCAAACACATGAAACAATCACCCAAGGTGAAAGAACCCTCATTGTTGGGAGACACACCCTCCAAGGGAGACGAGGAAGAGATTATGCATCTATCTCAAGTACCACAAGTATTTCTCACTTCTAGTCATGTAAGTGATTCCCTAGAAAAATGTACTAAGTTTACCACTTCATAAGCAATTTCTAGGGGGAATCATGGGTGAATACTATGCATATGGGAACAACACATATAACTAATTCCTAAGAATAAAATTCTAGATGAAAGTGGTGTCACCACAAAGACTTTCCATTTTATCCAAAATTCCCTTGATTGCTTCACTGCATACTTGATGCATGTGTTAGATGCACTTTCCCATCTATCATTTCATGTTACTCATGAATTTTATTGAGTGTTGAAAATTCTGAAAGTATTTGATTTAGTGAATTCAATTAAATGCTACTAATCGCTTGAAATAGTGCAAGTGTAATGCGCCTTGATCCAAAATGAACTTGAAAATTTTTAGCTTCATATAATATAACATTATGTGTCCAAGAGATATAAAATGAAATGTATAATAACCATAAGGAACAAATATGTAAGCGAATGTTTGCTAAGAAAATTATATCTTAACCATGAAAGGAATTGTATTGCCATCAAAACAATTAATTGGCCATCCATGTAAGCAAGATAGAAAATTATTTCTGTTGGCGACGAAAGTCACTCCTGGATTGCTTGCAGGAGCAGAGCCCGACGCCCATCAGTTTGTGTCACGGTTGTTTATAGATGGGTGATCGAATGGAGGTACACTCAAAACGATAGTGTTCCAACTCTGAAACCAGGCCAGGTATGCATGGGCAAGTGAGGTCTTGCGTAAATTTCAGACAGTGAGCTGTAGTGAAGGGTGAACAGGCGAAAGACTTATACAAGAGAAAAGTGGAGGTCTGTTATAAACATCAGGTTTCTAATAGACTGTAGAGGAAGGCATTTAAACACAATATCGACTTACATTCAAACGCAAAGCTAGAGGACACAATTATGTAATAATAAATCCTTTATCATAACAGAACTGCAATAATTCGCACGAGTTAGTCATTCACGAACCCTCTTAGCATGAGATGAAAATTAGACAGAGTAAGAAGAATTGTCTATCATAAAACAAGAAATATCATATACAGATGCATAAGCTGAAAGCTAGAATAGTTGTTAAAACATTACAGTAGGGAGATCTGCTCAACCATCGATAGATACAAAAATGGCGAAAACGCCTTCATATACTCAAAACAACAACAACAACAAAATTGAGACGTTGCATTAAGAGCTTTGCGTCTGCATGGCTTCGGACAACCTGCCCATGCAGACTTAGGATGATCGTGCGCCTATGACAAACGCCATCAGATTTCAGATTGTCCTTCTGCAGGTGAGCCAATGTGAATTAGTCCTTTGTTGGACCTTCCTTTTATGGAGGAGCTGATGTTCAACCACCAACAACTGCTTCTTGGGATTGGGGACGACCTCGATCAACTCTGCCTTCTGGGACGTGGAGGTCTCCTAATGGTTCCACTTGGATCAATCGAACGGTCTTTCTTTGAATCGCTACTTTGCTGGACTGCTGCGAGGGACCCTTATGGTTGATGTGGATGAGGGTGTGACGGGGGTTAAAGGTGTGAACACTATGGAGGTGATGGAGAAGAAATGGGAGCTGTGACATCAGTTGGGGAATGCCACGTGGTCTGAATAGGACAGAGGCGGAAGGAGCATGGAGTGCGGGAGGAGGTGACTGGGAGGGCGAGGGAAGTTGGATAGATGATAGGGGAAGAGGGCGGCGGTAGGCGGAGAACAGGCGGCAACTGGGAGGACGCGGCCAACGGTGACACGACAGGCAAGGGACCCCACAATAATACACCCCATTATGGACCCCCCCCCCACGATTAAAGGCAGAAAGGCAAGGGGGATCCAGAATGAAGCCTCAACCGCTGATTTAGGCACCCAGATCCTGACCATTAGAGAGATGCGTACTTAATTCCGGACCCCCCCCCGCTTAAAGGTAGAATGGCGGGGGGCCTCCGAAATTCACTTCTAACCGTAGATCTGAGCACGCAAATCCTGGCCCACCAGATCCATTCCCCCTTTAATTCCAATGCGCCCGAGATTCATCGATGGATGGACGACTAAGATAACTTCGACACTTTCACTAGGAAAATCCTGAAAGGCCCCACCTGTGGCTCAGATCTTGTGGCGCGTGTCCTTTAGATGGATGGTCCCGATTCTTTCGAGATTTCTAGCACCGGGGGTTCACGATGTAACGCTTCTCAAAATCTCGATTGACCAAACCGCGAAAGCACGAATGTGCGCCGTGTGTCCTCAAAGGAATGGTCGAGATGACATTTGATGTTAGAAGAGGGTTGCCTCCATTATCAGGCTCGCTTGTCATGACCTAGCGCTAGGACTGTGGGCTCGTCTTTGAAGGGCACTTATCGGCATTTCGGGGTTCGGGGTTTCGAGATGTAAAATGACGAGGAGCTCATACCCCTCGAATCCCCGAATGCCAACATGACATGATCACGTGCCACATGTCCTTTTGGATGGATAGGTGAGATCCTTCATGAATGTATATAGTCGCTACCCATCGTGCTAATCCCAGTGCAACTCCGCTAACCATGATTTCCCGCCGACCCTCGATCTGCTTCTGTGGATGAATCTGTACCGTCGACGATAAAAATTCGCCCGCTCACTTTCCCGAGACAAGAAATGTCGCTAACATTAGGCTCCATGGGGGATAGAGTCATCCCTGCGATGCTTTAAGAAGTCCTTCTGTAGCTTCATTGCCTTGCTATTGGGCTATGGAGTCACTTATTAAGCCGAAAACATGTGAAAAGGAAAATAAACAAAGAAGTAAAGGACAATATTTACAAACAAAGGAGCTGTCATAGGCTCAAAAGAAACATTTCTTCAGAAAATGCCCATTCACTGGGCTATTGAAAGATTCTTCGCCCTCCAGATCTTGCAACTTGTATGTATTGTTGGAGAAAACCTCGTATATTTTGAAGGGGCCAGTCCAGAGGGCATTAAACTTGTTGTGTTTGCCTTTATCCTGCCTGGGTGCATCCCATTTAAATACCAAGTCCCCGATCTCGAACTCCTTTTTCCTGACCTTCCTGTCAAAAGCCTGTTTGATCTTCTGTTGTTGACTATAAGCCGCGTCCCTCACTTGTTCTCTGATCTGTTGTACTTCCACTATCTGATGAATTCTTCTGATCATATGATCTGGTTCTCCCTCGTAGTCTTGAAAGAACTTCGCCACAGGTAAGGCGAGTTGAGTAGGGAAAACCGCTTCTGCTCCGTAGACTAGTTGAAACGACGAAGTGACCAGAGACTTCTTCGTTGTGACACGATCGGCCCACAGAGAAAATTTCACCTATTCATCCCAGGCTCTTTTGTTGTCCTCCAATATTATTTTAATGATCTTTATCAGGCTTTTGTTGGAGGACTCTGCTAAACCGTTGCCTTGGGGATAGTAGGGGGTAGAGTGAATTAGTGAAATCTGAAACTGTTCGCAGAACTTGATTAGAGGCTCAAATCTGAAAGAAGCAGTGTTATCGGTGACGATCCTGCTGGGACAGCCAAATCTGGCTATGATATCCTCCAGGAAGCTGATAATTACTTTGTGTGATGCGCTTCTGGTGGGGACAACTTCTATCCACTTGGTGAAATAATCTGTTGCTGTCAGAATCCATCTGTGTTGGCCACTTGAGGGAGGATGAATTTCTCCAATGAAGTCCAACCCCCACTACTGAAAAGGTGTTGAAGATACTATAGGATTTAATGGAAGTGATTTGAGTTGTTGCTTTCCTGAGAACTTTTGACATTTGGTACAAGCTCTGACCTCCCTGCAAACATTGGGGAATAAAGTGGGCCAGTAATACCCAGCTCAAAGTATCTTGTGGGTTGTGGTCTTCCAGAAGTGATGACCTCCGCAAAGGCCGCTATGAAAATCAAACGTAACCTTTTGGGCCTCTTGCGGGTCTAGGCATCTCAGAAATCCCCCTAGAGGGTCTTTCCAGTACAAGGTTTGGTCAATGAGGCAATACCTAACCGCCTTGAGCTTTAGAGCCCTCGCTTTTCTTTTTCCCATTCCATCGGGGGGCTTCAACTCCTGCAGAAAATACAAAATGTCACGATACCAGGCACATTTTGCCAGCGATAATCCATCTTGGGAGCATTGGCTGGGCGATTCAGCTTGTTGAGATCCTAGATGAGTATTGATGAAACTAACTCCCAAGGCTTCGCAGTTGGATTCAGCCAGTAGCTTGGCTAAACCTTTCCCCTTAACCAACTTGGTGGGCTTTATCTCCAAGTCAAATTCCAGAATTTTAGCGATCCATCGACCTCTTTTCCCATATACGTTGGGTTGTACAAGGATGTCCTTAACGGAAGATGAAGGAATGTATGTTGTTACTTTTGAATGCAAGACATAGACTCTGAAAGCTTTAAGAGATTTCACTAAGGCATAGGCATGCTTCTCCATGATTTCATACCTACTCTCTATGTCTCTTAATGCCCATCTGAAGAAGGCGATGGGTTGCTCACGCCCTTCCTCATTTTTCTACAGTAAGACCACCGCCACTGTATCACAGGAAGCAAAAGAAAAAATCAGGAAATCCTTGGAATAATCAGGGCTGATTAGCATAGGCGCCTCAGTCAATGCCTTTTTGATTCAGTCAAAAGATGCCCGGGGCTCAGTGGTCCATTTCACTTCGTTTCCCTTCCTGAGCATGGTCGTGATGTGCTTTACTAGCTCGACAAAATTTGAGACAAATCTCCTCAGGAAGTTAATCTTTCCTAGAAATGCCTGGACCTCCTTTTTAGACCTGGGAAGTGACAGGGTTTGAATCGCCTCCACTCTGTTGGGATCAATTCTTACTCCTTCCGCCGATACTATATGGCCTAGCAGCTTTCCCTCCATCATATAAAACAGGGACTTCTTAGGATTTAGGGAAAGACCAAATCTCCGAAACTTTGAGAAAACTCTCCTCAAATGACAACGGTGCTCTTTATCAGACTTGGAAAAGACCATGATGTCATCTAGGTGGATCACTATGAACTGGTCTTTTTCTCCGATGAAGGCTATATCCATGGCTCACTGAAATGTTGCTCCTGCATTCATTATCCCAAATGGCATTTTGGCGTACATGAATGTGCCCCAAGGAGTGGTGAAGGCCGTTTTTTCTCTGTCCTCAGGCATGACCGATATCTGATTATAGCCGAAAAACCCATCGATCATAGATATCCTGGATGCACCAGTTACCCTTTGCAGTATGTGTTCCATCTTAGGTAGGGGGTAATTATCTTTCTTCGAGCTTCTGTTCAGATTCCTGAAGTCGATGCAAAGCCTGATTTCTCCGCTTTTCTTTCTTACCGGAACCAAATTGGCCACCCATTCGAAATATCTCAAAGGGACGATGATCTGGGCGTCTAACAACTTCTTGACCTCATTTTCCATGACCGGCAGCAACATGGGATTTACTTGTCTCAGCTTCTGCCTGAATGGCTTAGCTCCTTCCTTCAATGGGATTTTTTGTTCAATGACAGATGTGTCATATGTCTTGAGGTCTTTGTAGGTCCAAGCGAACACGTCGAAAAATTCTCTCAGCAACTCCGTGTACTCGGCCCTCTGTTCACTGTTCAGGGTGCATGATAATCTGACAAACTTGGGCTCTTCCTGCGTGCCAATGTTGCATTCGACTGTATCAACATCTTCATTCGAGACCTTTCCCTTTACTGCCACATCGTTCCCATCGAACAATCTCTCTAAAGGGACTAGTCCTCTCGGGATGTGATTGCTAGGCAGCTGGATAATCCAATGATTAGCAATTTTGTTTAAAAACACCTCAGGGTGAGGGTCACTTTCTAGATCGGGATCTTGATCAATGTGTACCACAGAAAATTCATCAACTGATTTGAGAAACCTTTCGAGTTCTGAATCATCCTCAAACACCTTCCAATGTTTGACATTGTCCGGCACCAAGGGCCTATATCTTATATCAACATCATTTTTTACCATAGGCGGCAAACGAAATTTGAGCAAACTAGCTGAGACAGCTAAAGAATCGGCCAAAGTATTTTCTTCCCTTGGAATGAAAGAAATGTTAAAAGACAAGAATAAATTATCAATAAGGTCCCATACTTCATTCCGATAATTTCTAAGCCGGGGATTATGGGCACGATAAACATTCCTTACCTGCTGAATAATCAACTCGTCATCTCCGAATATTGCTATCTCCTTAATTCCCATTTCCTTTGTGGCCCTCATACCTAGAACAAGAGCTTCATACTCTGCCACATTGTTGGTGGCTTCAAATTCCAGCTTGTATGAAAGGGACACGACTTCTTGACAAGGTGATATGAAAACCACTCCAGCGCTAACGCCTTCGCTAGAAGAGGCTTCGTCAAAAAACATCTTCCACACAGAGGAGCTTTGAGGGGAAATCAGATGATCAGGGATGGAATGTTTTCTGATTAGTAAAGAGCTTTCAGGGGCATCGGTAAGCTGCAGCAAACTAGACCCCAAGTCGGTGTCAAGTGCGAAGATGGGGTGATTGGTAGGGTCTGCTTCATCACTGACAATATAAGCTAGCTGGGCTTCTCTGTATAATCTCCTTTGTTCCCCTCCAAAGACCGGAATGGTGGCGTATGTGAGATCCATCTGTAGCATCCCTCCCAGTTTTTTGATCCACGATCTAGACAACAACATACCGAATTTGGGGGGGACGTCGGCTACCACAATATCCATGACCACACTTTTCATGGGCAGCTGAAACAGGGAAACCACCAGGTCTTTGATGACTCCTAGACACTGCACTCTCCTTGAATAGAAATAATATAAATCATGATAAGTTCTTGTCACCTCCAGTCCCAATTCTTCCATAACTATTTTTGGCATAAGGTTATGGGAAGCCCCTGAATCCATGAGGCAGTTATGCAACACTTTATCATGTATGTTCAGGGATGTGTAGAAGGGGGGGGATGAGTCATCTATGTCTTCTACCATGGGGCCTAAAATGATGGCTGGCTTCTCATCTTGAAGGTTTACAGAGTCAGAGGGGGACTGGGGGGACTCGGATTGTAGCAGCTTGGAGAGGGATCTTTTAAAATCTTCATTTTTAACTAGCTCCGAGAGGGGGACGGGGATCCTGATCTTTTGAATTTCATGTTCAAAATTAAAGGATGGAATGGGCTTAGGATCTTCCCTTACCTCGGTGATGGGTTCTTTGACTGTTGGAAAAGCGCTTTGAGCTCTTTTATCTTTAGTAGCGGTTGTTGCAGATCTAGTAGGCCTTTCTGCTATGAGGGGCTGGTCTGGGCTGTCAAACTCTCCTTCTTTCCTTCTCGACCTGAGATTATATCTGTTAGAAGTGTGAACAGCCCTTTGTTCTTTCCCCAACTCATGAATTTGAGCACTCATCGGGGATTCTTCATATGCAGACTTTGTCAAATGGGGAAAAGGAGGAGCTTCTTCAAAACAGTGAATTTCAGGGCCAAACTCGTCTATCTCCTCTCTTTCCTCATGAGAATCCAGGTTATTCTGGAGAGGTGCCTGAATCCTTTGATCATCCATGTCTTTTCCCCTTTGTTCCCTCGAGAAAACCTGCGGCATATTGTTAGTAGGTCGTCTGAAACCTCTATTATCGGTGTTCTAGGGATTTCTGTACATGGGATTCCCCTCTAATTCCCACCTTTCCATCCTGGAAGAAAGCGATTTTAGTGTTCTAACTGTCTCATCTGTCTGATGGGGCAGGGGAGAGGAACTGGATGAGGAAGCCTCAAGCCTGTTCTTGCACGTATTTCTATCATCGACGTTCCTGAGTCAGTTGACAGCCAATATGTTGGATTCTACCTCCACAGCTGCATCTTTCATGTGTGCCAGCGTAGCAGCTCTTCTCTCCCTTAGCAGTAGGCAGAAATCAGGATCAAAAGCGCTGGAGTAAGTGATCTTTGTAGAGGCTTCGGAGGGTTTAATTTCAGTAGGAATTTTGTTGTACATTTTATTAAATCTCTTGGAGAAGTCGGAAACATACTCTCCTTCCTTTCTCTTCAACGACCCAAACTCTGTCATGTAATACATGAAGACTTTTTTATCTCCCCACTGTCTCAAAAAGGCATTATCTAGAGCTATGATCCCATCAATAGATCCAGGAGGCAGGGCCTTGAACCATTTTCTAGCCTCTCCTTGGAGACTATGGACAAAAATTCTCATCCATACGTCTGTGTGCATGATAACATTATCATCCGCGAAGGTGTAAAAGGCTGCTAGGTGCTCTTCTGCAGCTATGTCCCCCTCGCCAGTAAACTTGGGAAGTTGCCTAAGGTACCCGTCTGCTGGGAGGCCATTGAGAGGTTGTGGTAGCACGAGGGGAGCATACCTAGCGGCTATGATGACCTCTATTTCGTTCATAGGGGGATTTGCTCCAGCCATATGGATATTATGTAAAGGGGAACTCGGAGGAGAAGGAACTCGGAACGGGAATACCGGGGATGAGCTCTTAATGGGAGTGGGAAACAATAGGGGATTTAATGAAAAGGATAGCGAGCTTAAGCCGGTAGATGTTTTTCTTTGTGCAGAAGCGGTAGAGCTAGGAGTAGGAAAATCTTCTGTGGTCCTGGGTCTATGCCAATGTACAGCTTCAGGGGAGATGGGAGTGACAAGGATTTCTCCCTCCAATCTCAGACCAGGAGGGGAAAAATCAGCAGGAACACTCCCAAAATTCAGGAAATGAGAAACTTCTGAAGGAGGTCTATTAAGAAACTGAGGAGGAGAAAAAGGAGTTCTTACAGAAGGAGATGGCAGATTACCTGTTTCGGCGGTGGAAGCTTCTTCTTTAGGGGCCTTTCCTTTTCTGAGAACCACCTCTGGATCGGTTTGAGGTGTAGCTAGGGGCAGTTGTCGATGAGACCCCGTGTGTCTGCCTCTGAAAGCCACAATTAATAGAGCAGGTTCTCCCCAGCGGAGTCATCACAATGGAGTCGCCAGGTGCATAGTAGCAATCTTGATAATTCTGATATCTGATGCACCTTAAGAATCAGTTGATCGTTGTCGTTCAATCCCGAGGAAAATATTCAACTTCGTCCCCGGCAACGGCACCAGAAATGTTGGCGACGGAAGTCACTCCTAAATTGATTGCAGGAGCAGAGCCTGACGCCCATCAGTTTGTGTCATGGTTGTTTATAGATGGGTGATCGAATGGAGGTACACTCAAAACGATAGTGTTCCAACTCTGAAACCAGGCCAGGTATGCATGAGCAAGTGAGGTCTTGCGTAAATTTCAGACAGTGAGCTGTAGTGAAGGGTGAATAGGCGGAAGACTTATACAAGAGAAAAGTGGAGGTCTGTTATAAACATCAGGTTTGTAACAGACTGTAGAGGAAGACATTTAAACACAAGATCGGCTTACATTCAAACGCAAAGCCAGAGGACACAATTATGTAATAATAAATCCTTTATCATAACAGAGCTGCAATAATTCGCACGAGTCAGTCGTTCACGAACCCTCTTAGCATAAGATGAAAATTAGACGGAGTAAGAAGAACTGTCTGTCATAAAACAAGAAATCTCATATACAGATGCATAAGCTGAAAGCTAGAATAGCTATTAAAACATTACAGTAGGGAGCTCTGCTCAACCATATATAGATACAAAAATGGCGAAAACGCCTTCATATACTCAAAACAACAACAGCAACAAAATCGAGACGTTGCATTAAGAGCTTTGTGTCTGCATGGCTTCGGACAACCTGCCCATGCAGACTCAGGATGATCGTGCGCCTATGACAGACACCATCAGATTTCAGATTGTCCTTCTGCAGGTGAGCCGACATGAATTAGTCCTTTGTCGGACCTTCCTTTTATGGCGGAGCTGATGTTCAACCACCAACAACTGCTTCTTGGGATTGGGGACGGCCTCGGTCAACTCTGCCTTCTGGGACTTGGAGGTCTCCTAATGGTTCCACTTGGATCAACCGAACGGTCTTTCTTTGAATCACTACTTTGCTGGACTGTTGCGAGGGACCCCTATGGCTGATGTGGATGAGGGTGTGACGGGGGTTAAAAGCGTGAACACTGTGGAGGTGATGGAGAAGAAACGAGAGTTGTGACATCAGCTGGGGAATGCCACACGGTCTGAATAGGATAGAGGAGGAAGGAGCATGGAGTGCGGGAGGAGGTGATTGGGAGTGAGAGGGAAGTTGGATAGATGACAAGGGAAGAGGGAGGCGGTAGGTGGAGAACAGGTGGCAACGGGGAGGACGCTGTCAAAGGTGACACGACAGGC
>JZKD02S1672974.1:549142-563434 GCA_000966675.3 Picea glauca | reverse complement strand
TTCATTACAACTAGTGGCTTCTTCAAAAGTAGTAGGTTCATTAACAACAGAAAAGTTCAACTCAAATTCATCAAACCTTTTTGGCATTGTCTTGGTTCGTGTTGATCTGCGTACTAATTGCTGCAATGTTTGTTCAGTTTCAAGAGTGTTTGGAATAGGTTCTTCATGACCATTATTATCCTCCAATTTTTCCTCAATAGGAACATTATTATCAACCAATTGTTCTTCTACAGAAACATTATTATCATAAAAAACATAGCTATCAATTAATTTTTCTTCATTCTTTGATGTGGTCTCATTCTCTGGTGTTGTTGAAGGAAAATCCATAGACTGGTCTAGAATATGAATCCCCCCTTCAGGATGTGGGAGATCATTATCCCATTAATAATAAAACTTCTTGGAAGAGAATCTATCCAAATGATTGAGTTGCCTATCAATAGTAGAAGCATCTTTAGCAAATTCGAGAAAAACAACATCTCTTGAAATAGCAAATTTCTTGTTTTCCTCATCATACAATCGATAAGCTCTGGAGGTATTAGAATACCCCAAGAAAAGACATTTGCGACTTCTTTCACCCAATTTTTCGCGTTGTTGTTTAGGAATTAACGCATAACATGGAGAACCAAAAACTCTAAAATGTTGAACAACGGGAAGACGATTATACCATAATTCATAAGGGGACTTATTATTGATGGTAGTAGATAGACAACGATTGCGAATATAAACGACACAAAGTACTGCTTCTCCCCAAAACATCAACCTGACATTCTGAAAAAACATCATTGACCTTACCATATTAAGCAAAGTTCTATTCATGCGCTCTGCTACACCATTCTATTGTGGAGTATAAGGGACAGTGGTCTGATGTTTAATCCCATTATTTTGTAAGTAATTTTCAAATTCATTAGAGGTGTATTCACCACCATTATCTGATCGTAGAGTGCCAATATTAAGTTGAGTTTCGTTTGTAATCCATAAATGAAAATTCTTAAAAGTTGCAAAAACCTGAGATTTCTCTTTCAACAAATAAACCCAACACATCCTGGTGTAGTCATCAATAAAGGTCATCAGATATTTATTACCATTTGTAGATTGAATAGGCATGGGCCCACATAAATCAGAGTGTATGAGACCTAACTTCCTGAAAGCTCAGGAAGTAGATCCATAAAAAGGTTGTTTACAATGCTTGCCTAAAATACAAGCATTGCATGGAGAAAGCTTTCTTGGAATAATAGGAAGCCCTTAAATACCTTGTTGTTTCATAATCCTGACACTATCATAATTAATATGACCAAAACGAGCATGCCACAATAAGCTCGAAGACAAAGTATCACTATGATGAGCCAAAAGCGTTGAATTAGATTGAAAAGAGGATGTCCCTTTCAGTTTTAAAAGTTTGTCTTCTTCAACACCAGTCATAACAATCACCTGATCAGATGCTTTTCTTATTTCAATTATACCATCAAACATATGTATAGAATGTCCTTGTTGCCTAATATGTATGAGAGACATCATATTTCTATTTAATTGAGGAATGTAAAGAACATCATGAAAAATATAATCAGCAAGTCCTGGTAGGCGAAGTCGAATAGATTCAATTCTTGAAGGATTTAATTGGGACTTATCAGCAAAATAAACGATTCCATCAATGTGATTATTGAATGTCTCAAAAAAATCTCTTCTGAAGGTGATATGGCAAGTGGCTCCAGTATCTAAAATCCAAGTGTCTTCCCAAGAATCAAAAGAAGTGCTAAAAACTTCATTTATACTAAGATTACAATGTGCAACAATATAGTTGGCAGATTCAGGTGGTTTTCCTTTGTCTGGAGGTTGTTTCTCTTTCTTCTCATTAATCCTATCCTAAGGAGTGCGACAATGAGAAGAGGTATGACCCGGTTTACCACACCTATAACACTTAAGAGATTGTTTATCATTCTGAAAATGTTTTTGTTGTCTATCATCTTGTTGTCTGTATCCTTGATGATAATGACCCCCCCTACCTCTAAATGGTCTCCTACCACGACCTCTGTGACTATTGTCAAATCTAGCAGTCTCTCCTCTAGGTTTCTGCTCTTTCTGTGCAAGACACAAAGTCTCAACTGTGGAAGTGGAAAAAGATTCCTTCTTCCCAAAAGATTTCTCTCTTTCAGGAATTTTGTCTACAAGAGTATCAAAAGTCATGTGGCTTTCATCTGTCCACTAGCTTGAAGAGATTCTAAGTAATGTGAATAGGTAGGATATAAGGCTTTAATAAATGTTGTGAGTTGTAAATCAACTTTGACACCAGTTGAGTCAATATCATGAAAAAGAGCTCTAATTTCGGAAGCTAACTTCATGGGATTATTATCTTTTAGTTCTAGATTAAACAACTTCATCAACAATTGTATAATTTCCAGCTCTGAATGGGAGTTATAAAGATCTTTTAATTTCTTTATTGCTTTAAACGTTGTGGTGTTGGAAAGAATATGTCTTCTTACCTCTTCAGTGATTGAGGTAGAAATTAAAGCATGTGCCTTTTTATCTTTACTCTTCCAAATTACAAGTTGTCTGGCGTCTGTAGGTTGCTCTGGGTCATTGTCATCCTTGCCTTCACAAATTTCCTCCCATAAATCATTAAAAATAAGAGTATTTTTTATTTTTCGAAACCATTCTTGGTAATTTTCTTGACCGGAAAGCACTACTCCCACAATTGATACTAATCAATGCATTGTAAATGAAATTCCACTTGCACAAGAATAAAAAAAAAATCTCACAACACCTTCGACCTTGGCTGCTATATAGACTGCTCACAATGGCTCCTGTACACAAGCCCAATGATTGGATGCTAGAGGACCTTCGGGTACTTGCTGTCCCTGCGCTACAACTACACAGTCAACTTTAATCAGTGCGTTGGACAGACGTTGGGTTCGAGCTCGGGACCCTTTTGCACTTTTCCACGCGAAATTTTCGACCCTACTCCAGCGATTTGTGACCAGGTTTTCAACTCGCGGCTCCTCTCGAATCTGGAGCTGCTTCTCCTCTCGAATGGATCCTCTCAAATCTGGAGTTGCTTCGCCAATGCTTCACGCACACTTGTTGTTTCTCTCACGCAGGCATACAAAATAGCATGGAGTTTTTGAAAGTGGCTCTGATACCACTGTAATAGGCCAAATAAACTCCACAGTACGCACATAATACAGAGAACACAAATCAATCTCTCTTATTATCAAAAATGGATGCGGATACATTATGTATAGGAGGAAGCAAACAATTTATGGACAGTTACAGTTACGGGTGGATATAGTTACAGACAGTTAAACTGTCGGATTAAACCATCGGATTAGTTATTAGTTAACAAAACAAAGTGGCATGTTGAAACCTCGGAACCATTTCCACGTTGAATGATGAACGTTAGATATATTCAAGAATGATGTAACATTTAATATTTAATATTAATGCTTAAGTTGAAGCTAACATAATCCATTTGGTCGCAATATGTGATATATATAAATTTCATTTCCTAAGTTTAGTTCCACGTTATGATTAGTTAAAAAAGTTGTTTAGTACCTATTTGATACGTTGGAGAAAAGGTTTAGATAGAATATAAAACTTAAACTTTTATGTTATATAGGAGATACATGTACGGAATTGTGTGTAAAATTAATACAAATACTCGAACCGATTACAATAGTCCCTGCTAATCTAAAAAGTAGTGATGATGACATAGAGATGAACGTCACTAACCTAGATAAAGGAGGAGCAAGGACCGGATGTAATAATAGGAAAAATAAACTTATTTAAAAAATGATGGAAGTTGATCAAAATCAAAGGAAGATACATGGGAATCAAGATTTTGATATGATGTTGCTTATGTCTATCCCAATTAGTGATAAAGTTGCAACGCAACAAAGAAAACCCTAAAATATGGATAAAAGAAATCCCACTAATAGATATCTCAATAGGGTCAATGAAAACAATCAGAAGGATTAATAGTTAGATAGGAATTATTTTTTATACTCTTAGAACTATCAAAAATGAATATCTACATTTCTACTGTAATATTTGCTCTATCGGAGACTTTGTTCATCTAAGTGTTATTTGAGTCCTTTTGTTTTTTGGGTTTCATAGTAGGTTTTTTATGAGATTTCTATTAGATACATGTAAACCAAAAACCCTATTAGAAGATACCCAAATTTAGGTTATATGAAATAGATATTGAAATACAATTTTCCTTTTTATCTATCCAAAATAAAATAGTAGTAGCTTACAAATATACTCTCAATTAAATAAGGAAGAAATTGGGTTTGTATTTCCAAATATAATTATTGTCTTTGAATAAATGTTCAAGGAGTATTGATCATTTAGCGAAATTGGTATAAACAAGAATAATGTAATTCTAATACACAAACTCCAATTGAACTATTCCTCTAAAATCTATGCTAAACTACAATGCATTAACCTCACTAGTTGCACTTTGAAACATTTACTTACATATTTTATCTTTGATTATGTGTGCATCATGTCCTAGGTTAAGAATAGATAAGGTTATTTAATCTTAAGAAATAAATTTAATTGAACATATATATTATAAGTCATTATAACTTACAATTATTTAGTAATCTAAGTAGGATCTTGTCAACCTTACTTCCTATGTGTCATTTGCATAGTTTTTGCGGTAAAAAAAGTGAGTAAAATCATATGTGTTTGCAATAATGTTTGAAACACAAAATAATATTATTTCAACAAATAAATGAAAAAAAATTAATAACAATTATTTACAATACTAACTATGTAACATTATCTATGTGTAAATTACCTATGTAATTTGTTTAAAGATACTTAATGTTTTTATATTTTGATACAAAAATCATGTATATTCATGATTTAACTGGTTTAAAGAAACAAAATACTTTTAAGTCTTATTTATTCTCCTAAAATGAAAAGAGAAAGGGAGAATGGAAAAATGATTAACCTAACAATGCACAATATCCATTAGACTTTGTAAGATTAACTATGTAAGTGTGTAGCATAAACCATTAACTAGTTTATGGAAACCAAAGGATGTTGTATGTTTGTTTTTTTAGTGATATGGTGAATGTAGACTTTGACATAAATCTCCCAAAATAACAATGACCATAGTAACTATTTAACTCATTTAAAGAAATATAATTCTTTCATGTCAATTCTTTTAAAAACAAAATGCTTGAATGTCTTAGGGAAAAAAGTATGAGAATGTACACTACCTTGGAATAGTATACAAGTTTATGGAAAGTAATCACATAAAACCAATCAAATGATTTGGTCTCTAGATCTTCAATGGGACTAGTATATTTCCTTATCTCTAACATTATCTAAATCAAAAATATAATTGAACAAGTTGATATAAGAGTTGTTTATATGGAAGATATTATTTCTCTTGAGAGGGATTACACGCTTCAATGGAACTAGTCCATCTCCTTTTCTCTATAAAATATGAACCACAAATATACACAAATATACCTAAACAAGTTCAAATAATTTTTTTCTAAATTGGAGATGGTGTTTCCCTTCACTCAAATTATAGTGTAAATATTGAAGAAGAATGAAATAATGGAACATTAACAATATTAACTATTTCACATTAAGAATTTACCATTTGTATGCTAACTAAAATTAATAATATTAACTATACCACATTAACCATTTGTATACTAACTAAGTAACTAGTTTAAGAATACCAAATGTACCTTTTAATTTTCAAAACAAGTGATTCATACTAACTATTTAACTAGTTCAAAGAAAATAAATACTTTGTAATAACTTTTCTCTTAAATAGAAAAAAAAATGAGAAAGAATGTAAAAAATAAACAAGTGATTCATACTAACTATTCAACTAGTTCAAATAAAATAAATACTTTGTAATAACTTTTCTCTTAAATAGAAAAAAAATGAGAGAGAATGTAAAAAATATTGACCTAACAATGCACAATACTCATTCCTTTGCAACATTAACTATGCCACTAGATCTACCATTAACTGCTTTATCGAAACCAAAGGATGGTATATGCTTGTTCTTCTAATAATATGGTGTGGGTAGACTTTGTCATAAAACACCCAAAATAACAACAATACAGTAACTATTTAAAGAAACCTCACACTTTTATGTGAACTCATTTAAGAAATCAAATGAATATTTCTATGTTTCATTCTTGACACAAGAGAAAAGAAAATGAGAGAATCTGCGCTACCGACCTCAATGTGGAGGTGGAGGGGAGGCTGAAGGTGACACTCATAATATCAAAAATATTTTTCGTTCATCCCATTAATTAATTCATCATGCGCACAACACTCATAGAAGGATGAATCAGTTTGTGTATTCAAAAAAGACAAAATACATATAATTATATAAATTGTTCAATTGTTCAATCAAATGTAAATTAAATCAAAACCTGCTTAGAGCTTAGGGTTGCAGTTTGTTACAACTCCTAGTAAGTCAGGTGATGCAGGGATCTACACATATCTAGCCTTCCTTTTCCTTTTCTTATTTCATTGTGTTTCCATGTAAAATAAATAATGTGGATTTTAAGATTATATTAAAAAGCCAGAGTAGCATCCATAATAAAATAAACTTTCAAGAACACAGATCACCAATTAAAGAAATGTGAAAACAGGGAGATAATGAATTTTGTGAAGGTAGCTATGAAGAATTGTGCAAGGTAGTCATTCGTCTACCATGCACCACACCACACCAAAAAGAGATACAACGAATGAAAAAAATTAACAAGCAAAAGCACAATAAACCACCAAAGAAGCACAATAAACTTCCAACAAAAGGACAATAATCAACCAAGAGAAGCATACTATTCAAGAATAATTTACCTCGTGGGAAGGCATGTGGTTAATATCAAAACCCCTCAAAAGTTGCATCCATTTCCATTACATGATCTTCATGAACATCTTACTCCACAACAATCGACATACCCACACGACGAGCCATCGAATATGTGGGAAAACGATGGTGAAATTAGTGAACTAACTTGAAAAATAAAACACTCAGTAGGGTTTGAACCGATAACTCATGTAATACATGAAGGATGTAGGGGAGTGCTTCAGAAAACAATAAACAATTACTACAAGATTTTCAACATTGTGCAATAGCACCACTAAACTACAACCATTGTTTCAACAATTATTTCAGTAGTTGTTTCCATAGGTGTTTCAACAATTGTTTTCATAGGTGTTTCAGTAGATGTTTTAGCAATTGTTTTTGTAGGTGTTTCAGCAGGTGTTTCAACAATTTTTTCAACAAACAATAAAGATATATTACAAAAAAAATTAAGTAAATCACTCATGCATCATATACTAAGATCAATACTATGTTCTACAACAACTTTTTCAACAGACATTTCAACAAGTGTTTCCTCAAAGAGTAGAAGGCTATTACAGTAAAACAGATTTATAGCAGAATAAGAGAATTATAAAAAAAAACTAAAACTAATATTGCAGCAGCAAAATAACTTCAATAAATCATTCCTTGCAACAATAAATCAACCCAGTACTTATGTACAAAAAACTCAATAGCTTCTACAACAAAACATTTCACAGCATAGGAATTTAAATGAAGTTTTAAACTGGTATAGAAAACAGAGTATGAATGCTACCTCAAAATAAATACTCTGTAATAAATCTGAACATTAACATGAGTTTTCAAACCCTGATTCAAATAGGAAAAGAGTATAAAATCCCTTGTTAACACTCTCAAAATTTCGTTATCAATTTTCTCTCTGTATGTATCAAATCAAAATTTAATATATATATATATATATATATATATATATATATATATATATATATGTTGTCAGTTAACTTGCCCCTTCACAACGCCTAAATCGAATTTGGCTTTTCATAACTTGATAATTCATTTCCCCTTTGAAATTTGACTAGTAAAAAATGAAACAGTGTGGCGGTGATACCCTTTTACCATTTCAATGGTTATGATGGTGAAAATTAATTTATGGGTGGTGGGAACTCTTCAAAAATCGATCAGTTGAGATAAGCAGTCTTTTCGGTGGTGGAATGATTAATCTTCTGACATTATCCCCCTTAATCATTTCACCCAAAAACAAAACTCTACAATATTGTTACAGTTCACAAATCCCAATGTTATTTTTGTAAATTTCAAATAATTCTTTTTTTAAGGTCTTTGTAAACATGTCTGCAAACTGATATTTAGATGTGCAAAACTCTACAGAAATTTCATCACTATTTATGATCTCCCGAATAAAATGATATTTTCTATCAATATTCTTAGTTTTCTTGTGGAAAACATGATTACGTGACAGAGAAATGGTTGATTTATTATCACAGAAAATATGAGTTGGTTCTTGTTGTTCATGTAAAAACTCAGTCATAATCCTTCTCATCCACACAATCTAACATGTAGTTGATGTTGTTGCATCATACACTCCCTCAACAAATGTTAAAGTCACAATGGGTTGCTTCTTTGAAGCCCATGCTACATCTCCTGATCCAAAGGTAAACACATATCTTGATGTTCTCTTCCTGTCATATACAATACCTGCAAAATCACTATCAATATATCCAATCAACTTAAAATCCAAATCTGATGTGTACATGACACCATAATTAGTTGTTCCAACCACATATCTTAGGATCATTTTTCCTTCTTGCCAATGAGTACTCTTTGGAGTCTCCATAAATCTAGAAATCACAGTTACATCAAACATAATATCATGTCTTGTTGATTTCAAATACATAAGAATTTCAATCAGTATTTTACATAGAGTTGGATCAACACATGACCCCTCGCCATTCTTATTGATTTTTGTGTCAATGGAAATTGGTGTTACAATTGGTTTAAAGTTCACCATCCTAAACCTTTTCAATATGTCCTTTGCATACTTGGGTTTACAAATAAAAATACCATCTTCATATTGATTTACTTCAATGCCTAGAAAATACTTCATCATTCCTAAATCAATCATTTCAAACTCATTTTTCATGGTTGTCCTAAACTCATCTATTGAAATATTTCCAGTGAAAATCGAATCATCAACACACACGCATACAATCAAGAGTTTATATTCCTAATTTACCTTTGTATACATTGTTGGCTCACTCAGACCCCTTTTGAATCCTTCAACATTCAAATATTCATTAATTCTGTTGTACCATACTCTGGGTTCTTGTTTCAATCCATACAACACTTTCTTTAACATGCAGACCTTACCTTGTTTTCCAACAATCTCGTATCTTATAGGTTGTTTCACATAAACCTCTTATTCTAGAAAACCATTTAAAAATGTAGATTTTATATCCATCTGGTACATACACCATTTATTATGAGCGGCAATGGCTAATACCATTATTACTGTATCAAACCTAGTTAATGGTTACAAATTTTCATTATAATCAGTACCGAGTTGTTGACTGAACCCTTACGATACAAGCCTTGCCTTGCGCTTCTCAACTTCACCTTCAACATTTAACCTAGTCTTGTAAATCCATTTAACACCTATATAATTTTTATCTTCAGGTAAATCTACAAGTTCCCAAGTGTTATTCTTTTCTATGGCATCAATTTCCTCATTCATAGCTTCTACCCAAAGTTTTTTCTTAACAACTTCATCAGAGTTTATAGGATCATATGCAATTAATGATAAAATTGAAACTTTATCTACTTCATCATTTTGCTCATATAATTCTCTTAAACGTCTAGTATTCTCACCTCAAATTTTGTTTCTTAATGAAGCTAAAGTAGGATTTGATTCATCACTTACCTATGATCTTGTTTGTTGTCCACCATGACTTGATGGCTCTCCACGCTCATGTGTTCTTGGCATTCTTAATTGTGATGGGATGACTCCTAGTGATTGTCTTACACGAGTTCTTGATGTAGGTGTATGTGACTAGGGAATCAACTGTCCACCCTGTACATCTTTCTCATCTCCATCATTATCTCCTTTGGATACTTCAGCTCCCCCTTAAACAACTTTATCAATACTACCATCCCAAGCCTCTTCTTCCTTGAACTCAACGTCTCTGCTTGTAACATACTTCTTGGTGACAAGATTATAGAGTCTATATGCCTTAGACTCCAAATTGTATCCAATAAAGAAACATTTCTCACTTTTGTCATCCAACTTTCTCCTCATCTCTTCATGTACATGTGCATAAGCTACACACCCAAAAATACTCAAATGTGATACGATGTTATTCTTACCAATCCAAGATTCTTGGGGAAATTCATTCTTCACACTCTTAGTTGGAATCTTGTTCAAAATATATACTGAACAAATAACTGCATCACCCCAATCTTCATTTGGAATATGCTTCTCCTTCAACATACTTCGAGCCATATTCATAAAGGTTTGATTCTTCCTTTCAACTACTCCATTCTCTTGTGGAGTATAATAAGTAGTAAATTGTCTATTGATTCCATGAGACTAACAAAACTCCATGAAATAAATTAGCATATACTCACCTCCTCTATCTCATCTCAATACTTTAATATATTTGTCACTCGCCTTTTCAGCCATAGCTTTAAACCTCTTAAATATTTCAAAAAAATCATACTTCTACTTCAATAAATAAACCCAAGTTTTTTGACTGAAATGATCAATAAAGGTCTTAAAATAGACATTATCGGTCAAAGAAGGTGTTTGCATCAGTCCACATAAGTTTGTGTGAACAAGTTCCAATGGAGCTTTAGCCTTATATGAAACTCTAGAAATAAATTCATCCTTGTGATGCTTTGCAAGTATGAAACTCTCACACGAGCTTCTTGGTTGCTGAATACTAGGAAACTCCTTCTTTGTTTTCTTCTTCTGCAACAAATGTAAACCTCCAAAATGTAAATTCCATATCTCATATGCCATATCCATGACTGAACCAAACCTTTAGCTTTATAAGAATCCAAAGAGTTAGTCAGGTCATTTCTCATAATAAACGGAAACATTATATTATTTGTGATCTATATTTTGGCAATCAACTGCTTACTTGGATACTTATCATAAATTGTACATACCTTGTTTTTGAAGAACACTCTGTATTTTTTCTCTATCAGTTGTCCAACAATTATCAAATTGCATTTCATACTAGGTACATAATAAACATCATCTATTTTTATTCTTTCATCATTCTTAGTATAAACAGGAATCACACATTTACCATTCACTCTTACCTTACTATCATTACCCAACTTTACCTCAGACTAAATATTAGAATCTAAACTGGAAAAAGTATTCTTTATTTCCAGTCATGTGATTGGATCCGTTGTCCAAAACCAAACATAATTTGAACTCCCCTGGGTGAAATTAAGTCAGAAACACAGTTTTTTGGTCATCCTCTAACTCCTCTATCATGTGTGCAGACTGTTTCCCAACATCTGCTTGCTTCTTCGAACACTTGTTAACATAATGTCCAAATTTCTTACAATAATAACATTGTACCTTAGATTTATCATACCTCTCATTTTCTTGTTGCCAGGGTCTATTGCTACTCCTCCTTAAACTAAGAGGACTTTGTTGAGTTTTATCCTCAAATTATGAATCATTTTTGTTACCTCTGTGATTAGCAGTTCGACCTCCTCTTCCTCTGCTCCTAGAACTTCCTCTACCTCTGCCTCTATTAACATGCAACTCGGATTTGAAGGCATTCTTTAATGGATTATCGTATCTAGATATCATTGATTCATGAACAATCTGAGAACAAGTTAATTCATCAATATGCATTAGAGTAATATCTTTAAATTATTCTATGGGTATAACTACAGATTCAAATTTCTTTGGCAGTGATCTAAGAGCTTTCTCAATTATTCTCTTGTCTGAGAGGTCTTCACCATACTTCCTTAGTTGATGCACAACATTCATGACTTGAGTCATGAAACTATAAAATGACTCACTTTTCTTCATCTTCATATTCTCAAAGTCCCTTCTCAAATTCAAAACTTTGATAGTCTTCACCTTGGATACACCTTGATAGCTAGTTTCAAGAGTGTCCCAAACTTCTTTTGAAGACACTACACTTAACACCTTCGAAAATATGGTTTCGTTAAGGCCTTTTTGAATAAGATAGAGGGATTTGTTGTCTTTCTTTTTGTTCTCCTTCAACAATGTTTTCTCAGTATTTGTGAGATTCATTTATGTTGCTTGGTTAGCAGGCTTTGGATAACCAATAGTAAGAAACTTCCAAAGATATTGAGAACGTAGAATTGTTCTCATTCTGATAAACCAAGAATCATAATTCCTTTCAATCAAAACAAGAATATGTGGTGAGCCAAACTACTCTTTGTAGCCATTTCAGATCAAATTCAAAATCACTATATATTTAGTTACAATGAGGAACTAGATATATGACTAGTTCTGATACCACAATGAAGAATGCAATGGAATGCTTCAGAAAACAATAAACAATTACTACAAGATTTTCAGCACTGTGTAACAACACGTGTAAACTACAACCACTGTTTAAGCAATTGTTTCAACAGTTAGATATTACAAAAAACGTCAAGTGAATCACTCTCACATCACATACTAAGATCGATACTCTATTCTACAACAACTTTTTCAACATGTGTTTCAACAAGTGTTTCAAAAGAGAGTAGAAGACTATTACAGTAAAACAGAGTTATAGTATAACAGGGAAATTGTAACAACAAACTAAAACTCAAATTACAGCAGGAAAATAACTTCAATTAATCATTCCTTGCAACACTAAATCAACCCAATACTTATGTACTAAAAACTCGATAGCTGCTACATCAAAACATTTCACAGCACAAGAATTTAAATGAAGTTTTAAAATGATATAGAAAATATAGTATGCATGCTACAATAATAAATTTGAACATTAACAAGAGTTTTCAAACCATAATTTAAACAGGAACAGAGTATAAAATCCCATGTTAAACACCCTCAAATTTGATGATCAATTTTTTGTCTGTATACATATCAAATATATATAGTAGGTTAACTTTCCCCTTAACTCCGCCTAAATTGAATTTGGATTTTCAGAACTTGATGATTCATTTCCCCTTTGAAATTTTATCGGTAAAAAATGAAACGTGTGCTGGTGATACTTTTAGCAATTCTGCAGTTAAGAGGGTGAAAATTAATTTCTAATGGGTTGAAATAAGCCGCGGTAGAATGATCCATCTTCTTACAATATAAACGAAAAAGTAAATTTTAATACATCATTACCTAAACCACACACAAACGCCACCATGGACAAAAACGAAGCCTTTAAATGGACAGGAACAACTTAATGCAGATGGTGTTCATGTGTCAAAAGTTCCCTCCACACAAATTAGTGACCCACCACATCGATCTTTAACCATGATTGACCTCGGTGAGATGACAGAGACTAGAAATACAGGACCAACCGAGACGCATACATGCAAGTTCCCAACACCACGAAAAAAAAGTAAAAGGATTAACGTGAGTGAGTTGTAGTAAACAAAGATCGATTGACAGAATTATCACTTCCCGTCAAGAAAACTTAAGCATAGTTCACCATCAAAAAAGTATAAGCATGTTTCCATAAAAAAATCTTTCTGCAGTAAATGGTCAACATAGTAACGTAATTGGCCTCCAGAACAACTTCAGTAAATAAATGACCTAATGAAATTGCACTTGAGAATCGAGATTGACGCAATATCTCTAATTAATTCATATGTAGCCAATTGATATGCTCATACCTTATCCTCTGCAAATAATTTATTGATGTTTTGAGCAGTTCAAATATGATTCCATTGTTAGACGAATAAGTTGAGCTCGCGATTCGCTCCACGATTTTCTCCGTGATTTTCTCCATGATTTGCTCCGCGATTTGCTCCTTTGATTGAGCAAATCGTTCCTTGATTGTTTAGTTAACCGATTTCTTGTTTCCATCACCGTGTTAGACTGTTAGCTGCTTCGTTATTTATGAAGCAATTCCTGCATGTAATTTCCTTTAAATATCAATCCAATAATGAGATCACAGTGTGGTGTTTTTATGCAATTCTTTCTGTCCTGTCAAATTCGTTTTTCTGTTTCCTCTGTTCTGCAATTCGTTTTTCTGTTGTTGCAGATTTGTTTTCATGGTATCAGAGCAGGCTGCAGATCCAGCCTCTGTCCATCTTGCCGAATTGCGAAACGTCTTTCAGCAAGCTCTGTAAGATCTCTTTTTTCTGTGCAATTTTTTTTAGCTGCCGGTATATAAATTTTTTGCGCAGAAAATGGCCAGCATGAGCAACCAGGCTCTCATGCAAGCACCTGTCTTGAACGGGTCGAATCATAGCACTTGGGTAGCCAAGATGAAAGTTTTTCTAAGCTG
>JZKD02S1672974.1:473592-491832 GCA_000966675.3 Picea glauca | reverse complement strand
TTTCATATATAGTTTATTTCATTATTTTTTTTCCATACCTAATTATTTCCTTTGTGTAGTAGCTACAATTCAATAATACTCTTGCGTCACCTCTAGATATATCATTGATAGTTTCAAACATTGATGCAATAGTTATAGGGAGTTGTTTGTTTAGTGTAGATAACACATAGGTATTGTGCAACTTTGTGAAATGGTATTATCTATATTTCCAGTAAGATCATCCATGATTCCAATATGTTTGTATTCTTACAACCTACATGTTACCATGTAAATTTCTTAATACATAGCTACATCTTTATGCAGTTACTATCTCTAGTCTAGATAATCTAATATAATTTTCCTTTTTAGCAACATGTGCTAACTTATAGAAAGTTTCATATTAGTAATTGCGGTGGTCATGTTTAAAAAATAATAATAAGTAGTTCCACATTGTGGTCATGTTTAAAAAATAATAATAAGTAGTTCCACATTGTAAACATATTATTTGTATATATGTATTCAATATAAAATAGCTTTGCAATGGATCTACATTGTAGATATCATAAAAAAGATACCTAGGATGCCACCTAATAAACCCTAATGCAATGGAGGTGATTTACTAATTGGTTCTTCTAAAGAGATAAAAAAACCATTGTAGGTGACCATATATGAGTCAAGTGGGTAAATTTCACTAATGGGCTAATTTTCCATGGTTTTTCCTTAAAAAAGATTTTCCAAAATTTTCATTTTTTCTAAAAAAAATTGGCCCAAATTCCATAGAATAAAAATGATTTTACCTTAAAAATCACCAAAATTTTATAAAAACTATACAAAATCCTTAGAAATTTGAATATTTTTACAAAACTATCGCCACACATTTTAAATTTTGCATATTAAGAACTAGCAAGATTATCCCATATTTGTACATTTTAATATAAATTTATAACCTTATAATTATCCATATAAATAACTCTTATGTTATATTTCATTGTAGCTAACATCCATGTAAGTTATTCTAATTAAATAGCACAAAACATTTAAATGTCAAACATGCCAACATATTTACAAATATGTTTCCTTCAAAAAATTATAGTGTTGACATAAACAATACTAAGATAAAATTATACAAAGATAAAAGAATACATTTTTCATGAAAAAGGGCATGGAGATTACCTCTTTAGAAGGAAATTATTTAGAAAAAGATAAACACACAAAGAATTGACCCACCCCTTGACAAACATGGTAAGAGGTATAACCAAAAAAAATTACTCTAGAATTTTGAAATGCTCATAATGGGGAATTCACCTAATAGAGTGAGTCTCATATCTACCTGCAAACTCTCAATAATTACGGACCATGATAAAATTGATTAGTCTAAAACTTGAATTCAACAAACTACTTAATACATCAACCCAAATCCACTACATAAACGTAGACCTCCACAACATGTTTAGGTGACCACAAAGAGTTTGGTTTGTATAGGTTCATTTTTATCTATTAATATGGTTACAATTAAAGAAATCCTTAGAGTTTTTCCATTATGATTTTTTCACTAGGTCATGGAGCCCAAATATCAAACTTGAGGGGAGGTCATTAGGTCATTAGGAATCATAGTATACAACTTGTCAACAATAAACTTGTTGGGGTTCGGAAATAAAAATATGGCTTGTAAATCTACCCAAGGAAGTGATTACTTGGATTTTTGTCAAAGGACTTGTTGGCCAAGACAAGGCCTTTCTTATTGAACCAAGGTTTTACTATTTTATGTGAGCAAAGGTCTCCACCATATGCAATGATTTAAAAGAAACCTTCTTCAAGAGGAGAAAGAAGGCTTAATGACCTCACGGATTCAAAATATTTTGGAAAATGAGGAACCATTTTCTCTTAACCATAAGAGTAGTGATAAGATATGGTATATTAAGGGATTTCGAATAATTTTTTCTCTAAGAAGCTCTCAAAGAGACATGGAATTAACATTTTTCCCAGGTTCTTTTTCATCCATTTAATGGATCACTTATTTGGAAAACCATCCTTTTACATATGTGTGAGCATTTAGGATGAGCAAACACCTCCACCTCCAATTATTTGAATAGAACAAAATTTATGACTTATACTATGAAGACATGTATCCTCAACCATATTGGGCCACAAAAAGTTTCTTAGGCCCTTCTCCAATAGTCTCGAAGGGGTGCCCAAGATGAAGATTAACAAATGTCATCAACCACTTTTTTGCATGCTTAGAATTTTGTTGCTAAGGCCAAAGTATTATTGAGCCATTTTCCCATTTTCTTCTTGAGTTTTGGACCATCATGTTTAATAGTTCATTGGATAAGGCTTGAGATGTTAAGGATATCACTCAAATATTAATAATAATTTAAATAGGATAAAGTCATTTCAATTTGAGGATTTCTCATGGATATTGGATTTCTATGTATTTAATGACTATTTTTTCTTTGTTCATTTCATTTTGAAGAAAAACAAAATGTATCTAGGCATATCTCCAATTATTCTAAGTCTTAAAAATCTATATTTTTGGGTCAAAAACAACAAAATCAAATGTTATTTCAAAATGTGGTGATATTAGTAGAAACTTTTTTTTTTCATGGTTAAAATTACCACCATTTGCAACCATGGCCTTAACAACTTGATAATCTTGTTGAAATAAACCTTAAAATGAACCCTCGAACCAAAAAGTGGTGGTAACAACAAAACCGTTTTTATTTTCAACGCTAAAACTACAACTTATTTTAAACCTCAAAACTTAAAAAACGATAATGTTGCATCCAAAGCCTTAAAATCAACCCCTAAATCTAAAAATAATACTCATAATAGCACCCCACATTTCCCTAGGGATAAAATTGCAATCTTTTTTTAAATTGTGGCTTTGCCAACTAATACTCTCCAAAATCTTGAGACCAACCACCTAAAGAAAAACTATAATTAACAATGTACTTTTGGAAAAATACAAAATTCTAAGAATTGAAAAACAATGGCCTAAAAACCTATTATTATAAAAATAAAAACTATCAAATAATAAATAAATAAAATTATAAAGATTAAAAAATAAATAAAATTACAAAGATTAAAAAAAAAAAATTCCACACCCACTAACCCACCATCATATTAAAAAAAAAAATTCAAAAAAAAAATAAATTAAACTAAATATAGGTAAGTGATGAGTTTTTTTGGGGGGAATCATCAATTTTTTTCTTTACTTCCTTTGAATTTTTAAGGAACAATCAGATGTATCATCTTTCCTAAATAATAATAATAATAATAATTTTATTTTTTTCCAATTTTTTTTTTTCTTTGAACTATTTAAAAACAAAACTATGTTTTTTTATTAAGGTTTTTTTTTTTTTTTTTAATACTAGGATTTTAAGTCTTGGTTTTCAAAATGCTATAATTCCATGTTTGCAAAAAAAAAAAAATGTTTTTGATAGTATATATTTTCGACTTAGGAGTTGGTCTTAAGTTTTGGTTCCAATAGTTGTACTAGTCAAGGTCACAATTTCAAAATACTTACAATTTTGTCACTAAAGAAAGGTCGGTGCTACTAGGAACAACCTTTTTCTATTTTAGATGATAATTTTAAATTGTAGTTTTAACCTCGAAAATAAAAGTGGTGCTCTTGTTAGCACCACTTTCCAATTTTGGAGGTTCATTTTAAGATTCTCATTGCAATGGTACTAGTTTTCAAGTCCAAAGGTTTCAAATAAAATGTAGTTTTAATATCGAAAATAAAAAATGATACTTTTGTTAGCACCAATTTTGGATTCAGGGGTTCATTTTAAGGTTTTTTTGACAACATTACAACTACTATTAAGACCATTACTACAAACGGTGGTAAATTTAACATTGAAAAGAAAAGGGTATTACTAGTACCGCCACTTTTTGAAAATGGGGTAAAATTATCCACTAAATGTGATCTCTTAAAATTAATAGCTATGAAGAGTTTTTGTGAAATTGGTAACTATATTAGTATCTATTACTTAAACTTCAGTGGTACAAATGATTTCTCTATAAACTTCAATTTTCATTCTTTTCTATGTATGTATTATTATATTTTCTTTCATTTATTAAATACAAACAGTTCTAGACATGCCACCTCATCTATGGGTAAAGACACATGGGAATCTCCCCAACACACAACACATGTATAATTATCAAATGTACTAGAAGTGAAAACTCTGTCTAACCTTTTTTTCTTTCCTTTAACCTTTTTTCCTTTCCTTTATCACTTTCTTCTATGTATGTGTTTCGTACAATTTTTTTAATAGGTGAGGGGCAACAATTTTTTTGTAAATGTATGTGTCTAAAATCTTTTTCATCACACATTCCACAATCAACTGCATTTCTTTCATTAATATTCTTGGTTTAATGCACAAAAAAATAATTCAAATTATTATAATATCTTTTTGTATTTCTTTATATACATATTCTCTCATAAATCTTAATAATAAGATAAAAGAATACATTTTTCATGAAAAAGGGTATGGAGATTACCTCTTTAGAAGGAAATTATTTAGAAAAAGATAAACACAGAAAGAATTGACCCACCCCTTGACAAACATGGTAAAAGGTATAACCAAAAAAATTACTCTAGAATTTTGAAATGCTCATAATGGAGAATTCAACTAATAGAGTGAGTTTCGTATCTACATGCAAACTCCCAATAATTACGGACCATGATAAAATTGATTAGTCTAAAACTTGAATTCAACAAACTACTTAATACGTCAACCCAAATCCAATACATAAACGTAGACCTCCACAACATGTTTAGGTGACCACAAAGAGTTTGGTTTGTACAGGTTCACTTTTATCTATTAATATGGTTACAATTAAAGAAATCCTTAGAGTTTTTCCATTATGATTTTTTCACTAGGTCAAGGAGCCCAAATATCAAACTTGAGGGGAGGTCATTAGGAATCATAGTATACAACTTGTCAACAATAAACTCGTTGGGGTTCGGAAATAAAAATATGGCTTGTAACTTTACCCAAGGAAGTGATTACTTGGATTTTTATCAAAGGAGTTGTTGGCCAAGACAAGGCCTTTCTTATTGAACCAAGGTTTTACTATTTTACGTTAGCAAAGGTCTCCACCATATGCAATGATTTAAAAGAAACTTTCCTCAAGAGAGGTATTTCCGAGAAAGAAGGCTTAATGACCTTAGGGATTCAAAATACTTTGGGATATGAGGAACCATTTTCTCTTAACCATAGGAGTAGTGATAAGATATGGTATATTAAGGGATTTCTAATAATTTTTTCTCTAAAAATCTCTTAAAGAGACATGGAATTAACATTTTTCCCAGGTTCTTTTCCATCCATTTAATGGATCACTTATTTGAAAAACCATCCTTTTACATATGCGTGGGCATTTAGGATGAACAAACACCTCCACCTCCAATTATTTGGGCATTTAGGATGAGGAAACACCTCCACCTCCAATATTTGAATTTGAATATAGAACAAAATTTATGACTTATACTATGAAGACATTTATTCTCATCCTTTTACATATGCGTGGGCATTTAGGATGAACAAACACCTCCACCTCCAATTATTTGGGCATTTAGGATGAGGAAACACCTCCACCTCCAATATTTGAATTTGAATATAGAACAAAATTTATGACTTATACTATGAAGACATTTATTCTCAACCATATTGGGCCACAAGAAATTTCTTAGGCCCTTCTCCAATAGTCTTGAAGGGGTACCCAAGATGAAGATTAATAAATGCCATCAACCACTTTTTTGCATGCTTAGAATTTTGTTGCTAAGGCCAAAGTATTAGTGAGCCATTTTCCCATTTTCTTCTTGAGTTTTGGACCATCACGTTTAATAGTTCATTGGATAGGGCTTGAGATGTTAAGGATATCACTCAAATATTAATAAAAATTTAAATAGGATAAATTCATTTCAATCCGAGGATCTCTCACGACATTGGATTTGTATGTATTTAATGACTATTTTTTCTTTATCCATTTCATCTTGAAGAAAAGAAAAATGTATCTAAGCGTATCTCCAACTATTCTAAGTCTTAAAAATCTATATTTTTGGGTCAAAAATAACAAAATCAAATGTTATTTCAAAATGTGGTGATATTAGTAAAAACCTTTTTTTTTCATGGTTAAAATTACCACCATTTGTAACCATGGCCTTAACAACTTGATAATCTTGTTGAAATAAACCTTAAAATGAACCCCCTAACCAAAAAGTGGTGGTAACAACAAGACATTTTTATTTTCAATGCTAAAACTACAACTTATTTTAAACCTCGAGACTTGAAAAACGATAATGTTGCATCCAAAGCCTTAAAATCAACCCCTAAATCTAAAAATAATACTCATAATAGCACCCCACATTTCTTTAGGGATAAAATTGCAATCTTTTTTTAAATTGTGGCTTTTCCAACTAATACTCTCCAAAATCTTGAGACCAACCACCTAAAGAAGAACTATAATTAACAATGTACTTTTGAAAAAATACAAAATTCTAAGAATTGAGAAACAATGGCCTAAAAACCTATTATTATAAAAATAAAAACTATCAAATAAAAAATAAATAAAATTATAAAAATTAAAAAACAAATAAAATCACAAAGATTAAAAAAAAAAAATTTCCCCACCCACTAACCCACCCACCATATTAAAAAAAAAAATCAAAAGATTTTTTTTTTTTAATTAAATATATATAAGTGATGAGTTTTTGGGGGCAATCATCAATTTTTTTCTTTACTTCATTTTAATTTTTAAGGAACAATCAGATATATAATCTTTCTTCAATAATAATAATAATAATAATTTTTATTTTTAAGTTTTTTTAATTTTTTTCAAAAAAATAAATTCCTTTAAATTATTTAAAAATAAAATTATGTTTGTTTATTAAGTTTTTTTTTTTTTTTCAATATTAGGATTTTAAGTCTTGGTTTCCAAAATGTTACAATTTCATGTTTAAAAAAAAAAATTTGTTTTTGATAGTACATATTTTCGACTTAGGAGTTGGTCTTAAGTTTTGGTTCCAATGGTTGTACTAGTCAAGGTCACAATTTTGCTACTAGGAACAACATTTTTCTATTTTAAGTGTTAATTTTAAGTTGTAGTTTTAACCTCGAAAATAAAATTGGTCCTCTTGTTAGCACCACTTTCCAATTTTGGAGGTTCATTTTAAGATTCTCATTGCAATGGTACTAGTTTTCAAGTCCAAAGGTTTCAAATAAGATGTAGTTTTAATATCGAAAATAAAAAATGATGCTTTTGTTAGCACCAATTTTGGATGGGTTCATTTAAAGGTTTTTTTTGACAACATTACAACCACTATTAAGACCATTACTACAAATGGTGGTAAATTTAACATTGAAAAGAAAAGGGTATTACTAGTACCGCCACTTTTTGAAAATGAGGTAAAATTATCCACTAAATGTGATCTCTTAAAATTAATAGCTATGAAGGATTCTTGTGAAATTAGTAACTATATTAGTATCTAGTACCTAAACTTCAGTGGTACAAATGATTTCTCTATAAACTTCAATTTTCATTCTTTTCTATGTATGTATTACACATGGGAATCTCCCCAACACCCAACACATGTATAATTATCAAATGTGCTAGAAGTGAAAACTCTGTCTAACCTTTTTTTCTTTCCTTTATCACTTTCTTCTATGTATGTATCCTTATGTATCCTTTGTTGAGGTGTTCTCTTCTTGTACATCATGTTTTTTGTTCATAAATTAATGTTTATTGATTTCATTTTTGTTTGATATCTAGATTTTTATAGCGTGTTTTTTTTTATCTATCTTTATTTTCTAATTAACTGTATCCATCTCTTCAATCTCGAGTATGATTCTTTCTTCTTCTAACTTTATCATTTCTTCATTTTTTCCAACTTCTTATACTTTGCCTCTATTTTTAACTTTGGTTTCTAATCTAATTTATTTTAAACTTCTTTTCATTCTGAATTTTAATTCTTTCCTCTTCCTCTTTTTCTTTCCATATTAAATTTATATTTCTCTATTTCTCATAGTGTAAACATAATTGGTCCTTTTCCTTCATTCTCATTTACATTTCTTCCCAAGGCTTTGCTCTCCTAAGAACTTCTTTTGCATATCATCCATAATAATGACATAGACATGGTATGAGTTATTTCTTTGCATGCATTGACACTAAATATTTTACATTAGGTCTCTTAAACCTCTTCTCACAAAATTAAAATTATGCAAGAGTAACATCTTTTAATCTAACAGAGGAAAAAATTTTCAAACCATAAGCACCTATGTATAACATCTTTTAATCTAACAAAGGAAAAAAATTTCAAACCATAAACACCTATGTATAGAGAATATGGTATGAAAACATTATATTTATCTTCCATCAAATGTGCATTAAATATATAAGAAGTAGTTTTCTAGTGAGCTATCTCCATTAATATGAATGTGTTTCGTACAATTTTTTTAATAAGTGAGAGGCACCAATTTTTTTGTAAATGTATGTGTTTAAAATCTTTTTCAACACACCATTCCACAATCAACTGCATTTCTTCCATTGATATTCTTGGTTTAGTGCACAAAAAAATAATTCAAATTATTATACAAAGAAATTGTCAAATATCTTTTTGTATTTCTTTATATACATATTCTCTCACAAATCTTAATAATAAACATGTAATGTTACATTGGAAATGCTCCAATCCTACTCCATCCCTTGAAGTGTACATGAGCACACTATATCAATAATATATAATACAATGAAAAACCCTATAGGAGAGTCTTAATTATAATACTTCACCATAGCAATTTCTTTATATAAGCTATGGGAAATAATTTCTACCCATTTAAATATATTCCCTTTCTCTTTCTCAATTATAGTATGACATAAGGGAGCCCATGTTTCTTCAAAGTTTTGGAAATCTTTCTGTACATAAATTTTAAAGAGAAAGGAAATTATATATACATGTGGGATTCTCAAATAGTTGGATCTGGTAAATACAATTTTTATGAGATTGGGATTTTTTTCTTTTAATCTATTATTTTCTCAAGATTTTATGATTGTCTTATGTTATAAAAAAAAATTTAGGGAAGATGCCATTTTCTTGAGATTGATAATTTTTTTTGTTCATCCACAATTTTTTCAATATTTTATGATTACCTTATATTTTGACAAAATCCTTTTTCCAAAGTCTATTCATATGAATTTCAGGTATTCAGGTTCAAGTTCTTAGAGTTCATAACAGCTTTAAATCTCCTTTAGTGGAAAGGAAGCAATGCATATCACTTAATCATTGATTAAAACTTTGTTTTCTAAATTAACATGATTAGTTATCCATTTTATTATTTTTGAACACAAAAGAATGATTATTTTGGTAGTCTTTTAATGCAACTTAAACCTTCTTATTTGATAATATAATATGATCAACTCCTTTTGAAAATGTCTACTAAATCTTGAACTTGTGGATAATTTTCATTTAAATATCTAAAATATCTCTTAGGAATTAGGAAATTCTATTAATATTTATTATTGTAATAGATACCTTTACAAACTATATTTGTATAGGAATTTAACATGTTTCTTTTGAATTTTTTATACTTGTTTGTGATACCTCTATTTAAAACTTCCTCTCATTTTCCCTTTTGAGTGGATTTTTAATATGAATATGAATTAATAAAATAACATATCCCTCGTTCATTAGTTCATGAAAACATATTGAATTATTTCAAGGAATGATTATTATTCCTCCATTAAAAACTTCCTCTTACACTTTGGGCTGTTCCCTTTTAGTGAATTTTTAATATGAATATGAATTAATAAAATAACATATTCCATTTAGAGTACTATAAATCTCATGGAAATATATTGAATTATTTTAAGGGATGATTATTATTCCTTGCAGTTAACTACGGGTTGTTATTGAAAAGGTATAATAAAAAAAAATTATAAAAGAAGAAATGGTATCAATACTTTCATGAAACCTATGCTATTAATTCAACAAATTGTAAAGAGAGTTTGAAACGAAGAGCTACCTATAGAATCTCCTGATCATTCTAACTATTGTTATTACCACATCCTATGAGAATTACAATGAAAACTAAATGTTTAAATTCCTTTAAATACTTTGTTCCAACCACTCAAAGGAAATAATATAAGAACACGATTAAAATGTTATTCTAATTCCTATTGTTGATCGTGAGTAACGAGTATCCATGGATAAAATTCATAATAAAATCATAATTGAAAGCCTCTATGAGGTTAATTGAATGCATACCTGGATATTAGTTCGCAACTGTAAAGGAATAAGGATAGAACACAGTTTTAGAGACGTCGTAAAACTTCTTATGATACAAAATTTGTAATCACAATGATTTTATAGGTCTGTTGAGTTAATTTGGAAAATAATGGTTCGGCTTAACATCAATTATGTTGTCTTAAAATGAATTTTGAAATGTGTCTTTTAAGGGACAATCATGAAATGGTAATAATTTCATGTTTAATCTAATGGTTTCACCAAGCATGTCGTAGGTCTGAGAATTATGAATTTGACATCGTACGAGTCATGTCTCAGACTAGATACACACTCTGTGCTTGAAGAAGCATCCGAAACTATATCGGATCATTCTTAAATATGATGTGTGGCATTGTGTTTAAGCTTTCTTCGGCACTAATAAAAATACCCATATTTTCCTTAACTTACTTCATTGTCCCTGAGGGAGAATGGTGATGGAGAAGTATTGCGGCCTTCTCCTGTTCATCAACTCGAGCCTCACTCTTCAGGCCAGCAGCTTTGCCAAGCATCTTCTGATTGTCAGCTGAACAGATCTATTCAGGTATCAGTAACTTCATACGAGATAGATTTAAAACTTGTAGCCATTTTAAAGGTCAAGAGTGTTGGAATAATGTTTACAATAAAATTGGTTTGGATTTGGTTTGAATCTGTAAAAGATTTATAAGAAGTTGTTGAGAGATTCTCTAAGAACTATCTCTATATTTAGAGATAGTTGCATCTTATTCCAACTATAAATTTGTAATATTGTGTATAATCATGTGTGTATTTATTATGCAATGGTTGCTCCTATATTCTCTATTTTGATATCAGAGCTAGAGTAATGCTGTCTTGATTTCCTCACGGGAAGGCTAAATATCATTGAGAACACTGATAGAGTCGTAAAATGCGTGAGAGAAAGGAAGCTGTGCATAAGAGACTGCTTCCCAGATATTCATTGACTGATTGATAAGATTAATGAGCAAGAGAAATGCCCTGCTACCACTGTGTTAAACCTACATCTCAGTGTGAATTGCAGACCTGTGAAATTCGTGGATTTCTCCTCAGGATCCGATCTACTCTTTCAGCGATCCGTTGCTTGAGTGTATTTAGAATATTGAACAGGAAGATGAATTTTTTAAATAACCAAAGTTGCTTTGCATCTATCTGCGCGTACATGGGAGGCAGCTTGATAAGGGCCGTCCAGAATTTTGTTTGTGCCACGCGGTGGAACGTTTCTTCTGAACCGTTGATCTGAGATACTGCACGAAAGATCCCAGACTTTTGGTTGAATGGCAAAAGAAGGAAGAAAATGATACAATTGCATTTGATTGATTTGGAAAAACTATATAAAGAAATTTGGGAGCAATTAAGTAAATTATTTGGAAAAAGGAAATGAATGGTTTTTTAAAGCTGCAACATTTTAGCCTCAAAATACATGATGAGACCTGTTTCTCTACTTATATAAACGAGTTAGTGTCTTTCTTTAAGCAATTATCTGACACATGTACCTAGGTAGATCCAGAAAACGATAAAGAAATTCTATTGAATAGCCTATCTTCTATGATTGGAAGGAATGGTAGCATCATTGTTATCTGAAGAAATTCTGAAGACTCGGATGGTGGTCAGCATGAAATTGCACTATTTTCAAAAGGTAAGATGAGAAGAATCAAGGGTTCAAGAGAATATTTCTATTGTCACAAGATTGAATATATAGCTTGGAATTGTAGAACTTGTGCTAGGGATCTTTTGAATGGAAAAGAAACTGCAAACGTTGCCAACTTGGATGACTTATCAAAATCAGAGAGTGATGAAAAACCACCACTGTGATCTCTAACTGTTCGAAAAAATGGAAAGGGGTGGTGTGCTTAAAGTTTTTTATGTATGTATTTTAATGTTTAAAGTTTTTTATATATGTTAATATAAAATAATTGTTGTTACTTGATATAAATTCTCAGCCCCGGTTTCAAGAACAACGATTCTTATGGAGGTATGCTCATAGGATGTTTCATTACTTGACAACTTTTCTCATGAAAGCCCAGGTGAACCCAGTTTTTCAATATTGTCTATTGTACAAGTTCATGAATGATGGTTTGAAGCATTTATACTTTAAATGAGTTGAATGGTAAGCTCTAAGAAGAGGATGAGAAAGAGAGCAATATAGAGGCATCGGAGTGGGTGTAGGCGTTGATGAAGACCATGCCAGACAAAGTTAAAATGTTGTAACTACTTTTACTTTGTAATTGTGATTTTTATTATTGTAATGTAAACATTATGGGAAAGTGTTGAAATAATGCTTACAATAGAATTGGTTTGGATTTGATTTAAATTTGTCGAAAATTTGTCAGAAATTGTTGAAAAATTCTCTCAACATCTAATTCCAATTATATATACTTTTAATATTGTGTGTAATGATAGTAATAAAAATTATTATTATGTGTATTTCTTATACAATGGTTGCTCCTATATTGTCTATTTAGGAGTTCTCTAAAACCATCGATTTTTAAATAAACAGTGTAATAGGGCCTCTTAAGAATTTAATCCAAATATGCTGCTTGGTTTTCGTGTTTCCAAATATGTTGATTGGTGATAGATTAGATGCAACCCAAATGTAATTTTATTAAGTTTACCGACATGGTTTTTAAGGATGAGTTCAAAGTTAGTTTCATAGTTTGCTACAATATTCCTTCTTTGGAACAAGTTAAAAGTTAGTTCGAGTATACTTTGTACGAATTATTCAAAAGTTGTTTTTAGTTGAGTTTTGGAGTTACCTAGGGGTCTACTAGATATAACTTTCAAGTTCCTTTCTCTTTCTTCGGGAAAGATCTAATAAATCTGGGATTTGGAGTAATAAACTTTAAAACTCAATCTCAATCTTTCTTCAGAGGAATTTTAATGTAAAAAAATGTCGAAGTAAAAATTTCAAGCTTTCGAGGCCATTCTCTCATGAAATTAGGAAAGTATAAGTTTTAAATATATTTATAGCAACTCACTAAAATCCAAAAAAATATTTTTAATAAAGAAATAAATTCAAGAAATAAGGGTAAAGTAAGTGTCATATTAGATAAAAGGGGGGTTTCTAGTTAATTATAATATTGGAACTTAGTGAGAATTTAAGATGTATAAAGAAAACATTATTTTTAGATATTTTTAAACATATTCTATAACAATAATATTAGAATTTGGTGAGAATTCAAGATGTATAAAGAAAACATTATTTTTAAATATTTTTAAACATAATCAATAAAAATAAGAATTTTAGAAAACATTTTTTTTAAATATCTTCTAAACATAATCAATAAGAAATTTAAACAAATTTTGAAATATGCATCTACTATTTCAGCTTTACTTAACAGTAGGTCCAAGTTAACACTATCAATATCAACTTTGATCTATTTCATCCTTACTTAACACTGAGTCCAAGTTAACACTATCAATATCAACTTTGATCTATTTCAACTTTACTTAACACTAAGTCCAAGTTAACACTATCAATATCAACTTTGATATTATAATGCTTATTGTAGTATTCAATGCAATACTTCAAGTGTTTCCAAATGGTAAAAAAAACTTAGATGTCTTTGTAATAATCCAAAAGTAATAACCCAATATAAAATCAACCTTTATTGGGTTATAGCATATTGCTAGGAATATGTAAATGTATCTTCTAGTTCATTATTTTCATTCTTAAAAACCTTCACTGGGATCAATTGATAGTTAGATTTTAGAATAATTTGATAATTATGCTTATTTTTTATTAATTATAAATATTTTGTCAAAGCTTGTGTTAGTGATGCTAGTTATCATTTTTTATATAAAAGATATCTATGTTTTTTTGTTTTTCTTTTTAATAAAAAGGGGTGGATCCTATTATAATAGAAAAAAGATTATACAGTAACTGTTAATGATGCCAGCTGTCCCGCCTAAATAGGAAACCGGGACAGTTGGATGTCCTGTGCTAGGTGTGACTCTGTGACCAAAATATACATGGAAATGCCCTGCCCGAAGGAAACCAGGGCTATTATACTAATAAGTTTCAAAAAGTATTCCATAACTAGGTGTAAAGAAACTGAGCAAGCTAACTGAACTAGAACATCCGAGAAAATTCTAACTGGAGGCTTCAGTGAATCATTTTTCCCGTGTGCTTTCTCTCATTCTTCTTCTGTCGCCAGCCTGTTGGAAGCGAGTACGTTTGCGCACACATCGGACATTGCCGCTGTGGAAGATTCTTGGAGTGGGCCGCAAAGAGCATGTCCAACCTTTGGTCAATTCTGGCGAGGCGAAAAAATTGGTCGTCCATTAGACTCTTGAGCTCGAAGATGAGTGGAAGGTGCCATGATTCTGCTAAGGGTGGATGTTCCAGCCCACCGCTGACGTTGGGTGCTTGTTTCCTGGAGTCTGTCTCTGCTCTGGTCGAAAGCCCTGGTGGTGCCTCCGTCCCTGTGGTGCCGTCGAGAGGGTTTTCCTCCTCCATGAAATAGGTTGGGAAGAAGTCCTCCGAGCTATCGGCCTTGAGGTTCTGCAGGGTGTCCTCGGGCGGGAGCTTGTTGTCCTTTTCGAGTTCAATTGAGGGGTGGCTCTGCATAGCTCCCTCCAAACAGATTTCCTTTACGTATGCCATGGGAGGCATCCGTGGTCGCCTTTTGCGTCGGGTGGATGCTATGGAAAGTGCCCGTTCAAATTTCCATTGTCGCTGGTGCCGAGACTCAGCCCTGTACCAAGTGGCCCCTCTGCGCGATTTCCCTCTCAGTCTTGGCATTGTAGAGATCATGGAAGGGGCCCGAGTTCCTGTCGGATTGGCCTCTCTTCTCCCTAGCTTCAGCGGGGCTCTGAGTCTCTGCTTGAACGGAGTGTGCGGCGGATGCGCTGGTGGGGTGAGCACTGGAAGGAGCCAATGCCTCTCTTCACGATTCATCCCTGTGATAATACGCAATGCTATCATGACCGCCATAGCCATTAAGGCTTGGTGTTGGGTGCTCTGCAGATTGGTACAATTCCCTCGCGCGAGAGGGCTCATCAAATGGAGGTGGCTGGTGCAACCCATGGCTAATTAATGGCAGAAGGGCACTCGCTGGTTGATGCATTAATAGTGCGTCCCGACGGTAACCCACGTGTCCCCTGTTGTCTGCGTGTCACCCCATCCGGGGATAAAAGATATCCATGTTATATAAGGTGTATTTTTTCATTTTCTTTAGAGATTGGATGTAAGAAACACTTTAAAAGAAAAAAAAAATACCAAAACTTGTGGCATTGTAAATCTAAAGAACCCATTTAGATCATATGTTCCTAACTTCTATATGCACCAATTTAGTTATCATTGTTCTCTAGGCATATCTTTATTTGTTATCTATTTAAAATTACACTTTATGTAAACAGAATTATAAACATAGTGTAACTAGGTCACAACAAGTGAGGATCATATGGAATATGATATTTAACTCTATTGTTAAAAAAAATTGGGGAAGTTTATCTATGCTTTCCTTTCTATAAAAATTTTGCACTTTCATGACCTTTGACCTTTGCACATTGTTTCTTTAATCTTGATATAATAGTTTTAACTAAAAGAATAATTGAGATATTTTTTCTAAAAAACATATTTTTTCATGTCATTACTTCATATTTTTCTATCAACATATATGATTTTTTAAATATTTTTTTAATGATGAGTTTCATATAACCTTATTAGTAATCAACAAATAATAGTTGAGAATCTTTTGAAGTTACTAAAAAATGATAATTTTGTTTCCAATATAAATTTCGAGTCCCTTCCAAACATAGTTTTATGGACCTTCCATATACAATTATGTACATCCATGTATAGAATTAACATCAAATGATTTCTAGCAATCTGTACTTTAGTGAATTGGTGTATATAAAGTTCTAAGATCCTTCTCAAAATAAAATCGGATATACATAATTACTAAAACTTGTCTATTATGATTTATTTCCATACAATTATTTTTAATAAAATTGTTGATAAAAATGAATAAATGATAAAAATAAAATTTATAATATGAACTATGATACACAGATCTATTAACATTTTGAAGGATTGAGAGTGGATTTAAATAATACCTATATAAATTCAAATGTTCTATCCATAATTTCAATAATTCATATAATAAATAATATAAAAAGCTAAGCTCTTATATAAAAAATAAATTTACAATTCTCATTAAAAAAAACTTAAAACTAAAATTTTCTAGTTTAATTTATGCATGTGAGAATTATGCATATACTAAATAGCATAGAGGGATAAGCTCTTTCATTTAAAAAAAAATTGAAGTTCAAAATTCTCATAAAAAACTTAAAAATGCAATTTTCTAATTTATGTATGTTAACCACTATTTAGAAAAATGGTTAAATATTTTAGTTACGATACATAGTAGGTAGAAATTTTTTAAGAAAAATAAAAAATATCTGCTTTAGGGCCTCGTTATGCATAGTATCGTGCATGGTATTTTTTTTATTTTGTTAACCTCTAGACGTAATCAATATATATTCTACCATATGCAACGTACTCCATATTTATCATCATTAATCTATGGGTTTAATAATCATGTGTCCATAATCTCATAGATATACATATTACTAGTAAGAGGAGGAAAAGTATGACTTGTGGAAAGTGAAATTAGTCATCTAAATATTAATAATAATATGAAATGTTGTAGTTACTAGGTTTTAGAGTTTTTCAACTCATTTAAAAACTTTGAGAATAAGGTTGTTACATTGGGTTATATTGTAAACTTAAAAAAAGTAATTTTTACAATTATGATGGAAATATGGAAAAAGTAGTAAAAGCTAACAAGTAATTTGAAGTTTTTAGTAAAACTATCAATCCAAATAGATACTTATCAATATTCTAAAAACACAATTTTGTTACAATGATTACAAATTTATTATGTTTCAAACTTAAACTTACTAATTATATTTCACAACAATGATATAGTTTGGGGAAATGAGTAGATGACTTGCTAATTATATTGCACAACAATGATATAATTTGGGGAAATGGGTAGATGACTTGTAGTGGAATACACATTTTTTTTTTCCTTGGACAAAATTCATAATTTTGTTCATATTAAGATAATATTACATTTTTGATATAAATTTAATAATTTTTGTCTTGTTAAAAAAAGAGAGAAAAATCGTAACTTCCCTTATAATATTTATTTTATAGTAAAGAATATTACAAATTTTAACTCCAACATTGACTTCAAAAACCCTTTCTCTAAACAATTCTTATATATTTCTGAAACTATAACTGATAATTTTGAAAAACGAGGTTGAAAAAATAGGTATATATTCATGTCAAACATTTTAAATATAAAACAATTTCTCTATACTCAACATACATTTCAAATTTAGAAGATGTATTATCGTATTCCTTCCAAAGTAAAATAAGTTACATAATAATATGTTATTGGGATATATTTTCACATTTTTGGTAAGTGTATAACGAAATGATCCATGCAGTATCCTTTTTTCACATTCATTGAATTTCAAGAATTAATTTTGAAAATATCTAATCAATTAATGTTATATTACAATTTGGTAAAAGGAGTTTATAAAATGTGGATAAATTAGCTTATTTATTCCATTTAACCATTTTTCTACTTGAAAGAAAGTAACCATTTTTCAATCAATGATATCTAATTCTTTCAGATTACCAAATTGAAAAAAAGTATTTCAAGGATTATAAAAGTTCAAGTCCTTACAATTAAGTCTAATTTGAAGAAATTTCTCTTGTTTGACAATATAATTTTCGAGGATGTCCTTGCATTCATCCACATGAAGTATAAGAACATTATCCACCTTTTTCACCATGTTGGTTTCTCTTAAACGCCTTATATTTCAAAGATTATAAAAGTTCAAGTCCTTACAATTAAGTCTAATTTGAAGAAATTTCTCTTGTTTGACAATATAATTTTCGAGGATGTCCTTGCATTCATCCACCTGAAGTATAAGAACATTATCCACCTTTTTCACCATGTTGGTTT
>JZKD02S1672974.1:415490-433688 GCA_000966675.3 Picea glauca | reverse complement strand
TTACGGCTGGAGTAACAGCTTCTTCTCGTTGCTGCTGATTGTTGTTTCAGCATCGCAATTCGTGGGCTAATTCAGCCACGTGAATTGCACTTTTGACTGTGTCAGCATTCTTAGTAGGAGCGACGGTTGATGCTTGTTGACCGTTGACTGTAATGGCTTCCTTTGTGTTTCAGCATTGTGGTCCTGGCGGTTTCCTTTGTGTTTCAGCATCGTCGGTCCTGGCAGTTTCCTTTGTGTTTCAGCATCTGCGACTCTGGACTGTGTAACAGCTCTGTGTTTCAGCATCTGCGACTCTGGATTGTGTAACAGCTCTGTGTTTCAGCATCTGCGACCTTAGACTGTGTAACAGCTCTGTGTTTTAGCAATAGGCTTCAAATGCTAATCTGCAATTTAAACACTTATACATTTCTAATCAATGGTTAAGTACGAGAGTGATGTTAAATATTATGCAAAACAGGTTAAACGTATAGTAATGAGAAGGGACATTGTATACCTTTGGAATGATCAGATAAAGTGATAGTATGAGTTTAAATATGGGTGATCATGAGTATAATAGTGGCAAAAAAGTATAGGCAAAAAGGTACATTGTGTGGTTCTAACAGGGAGCAACCCCAAGGAGAGTTCAGGAAGGGGGAGTAGCTCCAAGGAGAGAACTTCCATTTCCCATTGATTTCAAAGGGGGAGAGATAGTCACATTGATATGATTGAGATGACTATTGATGTAGAGAAATTCCTTGTCTACATGTTTCCATCAATGATTAGTATTGACATCAATGTTGGTATTACCATCAATGTCAAAGGGGGATATTGTTGGATCATGTTGTCATTGATGCAAAATGATTGATGTCAAAGGATTGATGTCAAAATTCAAAGATTTGATGTCAAAGTAACAATGTCTTGTCATAGATTCTTGATGTAGTGATTCATGGATCATGTATTTTCCTTGATGTCAATGGATTGATGTCAAGTGGAGTCATAGTCGTATGATTTCATGCATAGATGAAGATGGATCAATGAGTTTTCATTGATATATGATGCATAGTTGGATTGATGTAAAGATGACTCATTATTGTCTTGTCATGGTTGATAGGGAGTACAAATGGATGAATTCCAAAGTGTTCCCCTTATGGTGAAAGCCCTCATGGGAAGAAGCTTTACGGTTGAGTTATCTTAGTAGTATGGTTAGGAAACCCATTAATAATTGTGGAATAATGAGATGAACATCAATTCATTTGTCAGTGAAACTATCTTAGATGGATATTGCTCGTCATGCCATTTCTAGTGGTATGTGGAACGTCACATAACACCTCACGGTTTGAGAGTTATGGCCTTACGAAGTTGGAGGACCCTCATATGAAGGCTAGAAGCTCCAAAATGTCAAAGAAGTCAAATTTCTTACAAAGAAGAAATTATTTAAATAATAAAGTGAAGTGATAAACTCAAAGAGGATTATTTAAATAATAAAGTAATTGGAGAACGTTTTAATTATGGAAAGTGGTTATATAAGGGCTAACCCTAAAATGAGGAAATTGGGTTAAGTGGTCAAGTGGATATTGGATATATGGACAAGTGGAAAATTTTACAAAGTTGGACATAGGTGACTATGTGGACAAAGTGGCCTAGAAGATGCTTCTAAGGAAGTTACTTGGAGAGTATAAATAAGAGGCAAGGGTCTCTTATAGAAAATATATCTTGAGCATATATTGAAGATCTATTATGAGAGAGAGATTGACTGAAGGATCTCATGGATGCATTAAAGTTTTCGTAATTCTAAGATCTTGGTGTCGAAAGTTTTAGAATTTCATAAACCCTAGTTTCTGAAGGAGTATGTGAGTAGGAGTGGGCCATAGAGCATATATACATGGGCTGCAGTGAGACATAGTGTGTACACACGTGGGCTGAAGGAGGTAAAATCACATACATTTGGTGTAAGTCATGAAGACTTGAGTGTGAGATGGTGCCAGGTTCATGAAGGATGAAGCAAGTTCCAAATCTACATTCTGTGGGCTCAAATCTGCCATAAATGTTATGGTATAGTTACATCATTGTCTTGATGGATACTCTTGATTATTGTATGGTGAATGCTTAAGGCATTCTTGGTATGGATTTTGTGATATGGTTATGTTGGTTGATTGATAGAGTGAACAACACTCTTATGGTTCAGTACCGATATGATTGTCATAGTATACTGGTTTCTTATACATGATTAAGTAGCATTCATATTATATGGTTGAGGAGCATGAGTAAGTTGTTGGAGAGCATATATGTGTTTTGATTGGTTATGGTTCAGATTGGACAGTTAAGGACATAAGTGAATGTGACTGAAGGCTGCAGAGGATCTGATTTTATCAAGGAGAGAAAACCCTAATTGTTCATAAGGCATACACAGGTTGTAGTACAGACAGGCCACGTACATACGCAAGTTGTAGTACTGGTAGGGCATGTACATACGCATGTTGCACTACTGACAGGCCGCGTACCTTTTGAAATATTGGTATATGTTGAGGATTGAATCCTCCTCATAGTTGGTGCTGAGTTGTGTAAGTTGAGCCTTGCGTTACAGAGTTGGTGCTCTTGTGGAGTTGTAACTCTATTCATTTTTTGTTGATAACCTAAGGATTGTAGTCTATAATTAAAAGGAAAATTGTACATACATCTTGTGTTCTTTGTGTTCCTTGTGGTGATGACTCATTGATGATATATGTTGGTGTTACATGTTGTTGATATATGTTCACATTCAACTGGTTATAAGTGATAGCAATAAGTGATGAATAAATGGTGATTGTTAACTAAGGAGTTTTATGAAGGGAAGTTTAAAAAGATCCCTACACTGATTCACCCCCCCTCTCAGTGTGGTCAGTGTGTCCAACAACAAGTACGTACCAAGTCAAATAATTATACAACTCCAGGATCATTCTCTGATTTCTCTTTCACCTAAAGTTTTTCGCAAGATGTTAAAGTTGTCAAAGTTGAATCTTACCTTCAAATGTGAATAATGTAGAGAATTCTTGAAGAAATATAATAATGGGCTTGACCTCCTACCAAAATATTTGGAGAATCCTGCATCTATCCAAGAAGACATAACCATAATCTAGGTCGAGTCTTTAAAAAATCCCTATCGAGAAATTGCATGGCTATTTTCTAGGTTGACAGGTCAGGAAAACACTTATTCTATCTCTTGCATGGTTTTATATATCCTGTATTTTATAGTACAAGAAAATGCCATTTTTTATTGGGGAAAACTCATTTATATCGAAATAGTGTCCTAGTTATTACACTATAAAAGGAAAGAAAATTATTTATGGCCTCTTATTTCATATTTTCTATTATGCATTGTTTTCAATTCCCAAACTTAACCATCATTAAGAGGGTGAATTGTGAAACAAATCCAGTTACCTTTTGGTATCAAGCATTATGGAGGCATAAGACCCCTCTGATTTTTTTTTAAGTTTATAATAAAAAACAATTAGTCTCCAAAAATATTTTTTTGGGCGAAAAAACTCCAAGGATATTTGATCAAGATACCATAATTTTAGAGAAAAAAGGGGACAATAGATCAAATGGAGAATCACAGTATCATAAGGATATTTTTCTTGAACGAGAATCCTTATTTTGTCCTATATCATGTATTGGATAAACTATTTATTACAGAGGTGGAAAGACAATATAACTTATAGTTACATTTTTCCATGAAAAAAGGAAAAATCAATTTATTCCCTTGCCATGGAATATTGGAGAGTTCATGTTTAGAAATATAAATAAAATTGATGAATTTGCAAATCATTTTAACAATGTGATTTTAAAGTATGTTGAAAGGATAAAAGGTTTTTATCCAAAAAAAATCTTTTTTGGACATATGCTTTTAGTGGGGTTCAGTAACTCCTTCATTCAAACTATCTTGAATGAAGAAGAAGATGGTAATATCCAAAGAACTCTTGTACATAATGTTGGCGATTTAGAAACATGACTTAGCAGTAATGATTTTTACAAGCAAAGGGGAAAAGTTTTGAGTGAAAGAAGTGCTCAACCTCCATTTGTTACTCCTAAGAATAATACATCCCGGAGTAGTGCTCCATTGGCCTACCCAATTAAAAATATTGTCAAAATTATTTCCAGTGGAGGGGAAGAGAAGAATCCCCCCCCTGGAAAAATTGATAGTTCAAACAAGTTGCTCGTGAGAAAGAAAAGAAAAAACATAGTGAAAGAGGAAGAAGATAATCTTATAGAAAATGACATCCAAAGTTTTTCCTTGGAATATATGGAGCTAGAATAAGACATTGAAAAAATATTTCCTCGAATAGAACATCAAGATCATATGGCTCAACAGGATTCTTTATTGGAAGTCGTTGGAAATGAGACCTTTAGTGAAGAAGAATCCGTCGCTATTCAACATGTTTTTTTGAAAAAGAATCTAAAATTATGATTGTAGAAAGAAGTGACCAGAAGACTAAAAAGTCAAAAGCCCACTTAGAGGTTCACCTAAAGTATATGCAACCATCCCAGATTTCCAAAATCCGTAGGGCAACCGGGGACACACTCGATGACTCTATTGATGGTTTAGAGGTTGAGAATGCCACATTAAAAGAGAAGATCAAAGAATTGGAGACTTCCTTGATGCCTCTTCCAATCCTAGCCAGTCCTTTAACAATGGTCAAAACAACTACACCTGCTATTATATTAAATGGACACTACAACAAATCCTTGTGATTTGCTCCCCCTTTTTCTCCCTTTTTTGCTTCCAAAGATGGTTTTAGTGTATTTTTCTTCAATTTTTTTTGCAAGTCGGCACTATTTATCGAGATGGAGCTATTCATCCAATTTTTTGTTCCGAACACAAAATTTAGGTGCTAAATTAGGCACTAATAGAGCCATAAAATTCTCCCCATTTAGCGTCGTAAAGTACACCCCATTTAGCGCCAAAAATAACACCCCCTTTAGCACCATAAATTGTGCCTTGTTTAGAACCTGATTTAGCATCCCAGTTAGCGCCAGAAATTGCACCAGAAGTAGCGTCGGATTTAGTGTCAGATGTTTCTAGATTAGCCTAAATAGTTAATTAGTTAAGGTGTTTGGGTTTAAGTGGATAGGGGCTTTGAGGATTTATGGATTTGGGGTACATGGATTAAGGGTTATTGGATTAGGGGTTAGGGTTTAAGGGATTAAGGATCAACAACTAAGGGATTTGGCGCTTATGGGTTAGATAGTTTAATAGTTAATGGATTAGGAATTATGGACTATGGGATTAATGTTTAAGTGCTTAGTGCATAGGGGTTTATGGATTAATGGATTAGGGATTAATGAGAAGTTTTTAAGGGTCAGTGGCTTAGGGGTTAGGGAATTTAGGGATTTTTTGTTAAGATATTATTTGATTAACTAAGGCTGACGACTTAAGCGTTAATTAGGGATTAGGGATTAACTAGGATTTAAGGGTCAATGGATCAGGGGTTAGGGGAGTTGGGGATTTGTCAGAACTCTCTTGAAATTTAATGGAACCTCTTCCAACATGCCAATCACCAGTTTCATCCATTGATGTCGCAAAGTGAGTAGTGAATGGGGCCAACATTGAAATTTCTTCAAACTATTAGAATAGACACATTCCTTAATGGTATGTGAGATTTTAAATACTCAAGGATACTTGATATCCCCACATAATCTTTGAGAATGTCCATGTTTGCATCAACGTTCATCATGACGTCTCATTGTCATTGTTTTGCATTTACATCTATGGAATTCTTGTCGAAACTCTTGTAAAATGTCATGGATTAACGTATTCCAACACATCACCAATGTCATCCATCAATGTCGCACAATGAGTAGTGAATGGGGTTTAGCGCCAAATGTGCCTAAATAGTTAATTAGTTGAGGTGTTTGGGGTTAAGTGTATAGGGGATTTGAGGATTATTGGATTTAGGGATTTGGGGTACACGGATTAAGGGTTAAGAGAATTAGGGATTAGGGTTTAAGTGATTAAGAGTCAAGAGATAAGGGATTTGGCACATATGGGTTAGGTATTTTAATGGTTAATGACTTAGGGATTATGGGATAGTGGATTAATGTTTAAGTGATTAGGGCATAGGGGTTTATGGATTAATGAGATTAGGGATTACTGTTTAAGTGTTTAAGGGTCGATGGCTTGGGGATTAGGGGATTTAGGGCCTTTTTGGTAAGGGATTAGTGATTAACTAAGGTTGAGGGATTAAGGGTTTAGGGATTAGGGCTTAACTAGGATATAAGGGTCAATGGCTTAGGGGTTAGGGTATTTAGGGATTTTTTGGTAAGGGATTAGTGATTAACTAAGGTTGAGGGATTAAGGGTTTAACGATTAGGGCTTAACTAGGCTTTAAGGGTCAATGGCTTAGGGGTTAGGGTTTAGGTCAAAACTTGACATGGTTAGATGAGACACATGCCTTGATGGTATGTGATATGTAATATATGATATATGGTTTGAAGTGATGATGTTGAGATGAGGATGCACTCAACATCCTTATAGTTTGATCTACATCCAAGGACATGAATAGAGAATTAAGGACAACATCAATTGTCATAGAAGAAGGAAGTACTGAAAGGAATCATAATCAAATGGATGAAGAGGAGGCCTGAACTCCATGATGATTGATTATCAAACTTGGACAACCAATGTGTTTTGATGTCCAAACTAGTCATTATGGTGTGTGAGAGGCACTATATCGAAAATCCATAATGGCCCACCCGTGTTAGAGGAAAAATTCGAAGTGTAACCACTGTCTTTGTTACTCATCATTACAAAGGGAACAAGACAAACGTTGGAAGGATAAAGGTCAAGGGGGAAAGTGGAAGGCAAAGGGTCACATTGAACCTCATTAAATACTAAAATTATACTAGAAGTAGTGTCAAATTTAGCACCAGATGTGTCCAGATTAACCTAACTAGTTAATTAGTTGAGGTGTTTAAGGGTTAAGAGAATTAGTGATTAGGGTTTAAGGGATTAAGAGTCAACAGATAAGGGATTTGGCGCTTATGGGTTAGGTAGTTTAATGGTTAATGGATTAGGGATTATGGGCTAGGGTATTAATGTTTAAGTGTTCAGAGCATAGGGGTTTATGGATTAAGGGGATTAGGGATTAGTGTTTAAGTGTTTAAGGGTCAATGGCTTGGGGTTTAGGGGATTTTGGGATTTTGTGTTAAGGGATTAGTGTTTAACTAAGGTTGAGGGATTAAGGGTTTATGGATTAGGGCTTAAGTATTTAAGGGTCAATGGCTTAGGGGTTAGGGTTTAGGTCAAAATTTGACATAGCTAGATGAGACACATGCCTTGATGGTATGTGAGGGTTTCAAGAGTCAAGGATTCCTGACATCCCCGCATAATATTTGGCATCCTCCACGTTTGCATAATTTGCCATGGTTAGACTAGGAGAATGCATTGATGGTATGGGAGGGTTTAATTAAGACTTAATGAAATCATTGAGATTTATTATCGATGTAATTTTGATTTAAAATAGGAAAGTAAAATTTAACTTTAATTTATTAAATTTTCACCTAATTTTAGGTGATTAAAATATTTTATTTTGTTTAATTATTTTATGTTTAGTCCTTAATAAAACATAATAAAATCTCGCAGGGGTGTAGAACGATTGGCAAGTGTCGTGTAAATGGAAGGAAGTGTGTAAAGGAGGTCTCAAGTTTGATTCTCACCCTAATTTAGTTGTGCTCCATTCTTGTGGGCTACGTGGAGAACCTAGGGTTATAGTGGTAGCAGACAGGTATCGACCCCATGTCATGCAAGTACGAGAACCACTAGTTTCTGATTCCCCCGGTATAAAATAATAATAATAATAATAATAAAATAAATAAAACATAATAAAAAAATTATGCCTAACATTAAAATGAAAACAATATAAAAATAATGAGTTAACAAAGTTTCTTATTCAAATCATTCTGAGATAATTACATATTTTATTAATATTTTATTAAATTTTGTGTCTTCATGAACATATGTTGATATAATATGGATGGAAGAAGCATACAAGTAATCCTATTTTTTTATTCCAACAATTCATACCATATCTTGAACACTTTAACAAGATTGCAATAGGTGATTTGTATTGACACAAATAATATTGAACCATTTCAAGGACTAGGCCATAAGAATCATCATTTTTAAAACATGGATTACAAATAATTCTGAAATCTAGAAGTCTTTGTCATTAACATCATTGTGTGCAACAATTTCATCTAGTGTATCATTGTCAATGTTCATATGATCTTTCAAGTAGTTAATATTATCATCATCCTCATCTTGACCTGCATCATCTTCATCGTCATTGAAATTTGACTGTAGATCATCCATATTGTTATGAGATATATTTGGATCATCATTTTGTATACCATCCATATTGTTGTCTTCCATAACATCATCTAACTACATATTGTTTTCTTCTTGTTCCTAAACATAACCATCTTCAGCATCATCATGCCCAAATTTTCCATGGTTTTTCATTGTTATTGCCACACATATCCGTCGCACTTTCCACAAAAGAAAAGACTATTTTTCGTGGAACTTTTTTCGTCGTTATATCCACGAACCAGTTATTCATGGAAACAACGACGAAATAATCCCTCCACATGTCATCATCCTCAAGATAGGTTTACCTTATAAAGTGTGGAAATAGCGACGAAACTTCGTTGCAATAGGGACCAAAAACCATGCCAAAGTAAAAAACTTACCAACAGATTACGACGCAGATGCCATACATGCGATGGAAAAGTGTGGAAAGCTGTGATGAAAAATCGTGGCAATAGCAACGAAAATGTTTGGCAAGGAAAAATTTTATGACGTAGATGCTATATGTGCGACGCAAAATAGTGGCAAAATGCAACGAACTTTCGTCGATATCACCACACATAATAAAACCTATTCATTGCCTTGTGATGAAAGTTCGTCGATATTGCAATGCTTAAAAAAACACATTCATTACCTTGCGACGAACTATCGTCGATATTTCCACGGTTCCTTTAGGTTTAAAAAAAAAAAAATCTACATGAGAAGCTAGATGTTGGGATTTATGATTGACCCATACTCAATATTTTCATGTGTGATTGACCCTTCGAAGGGTTTCTTATGTGAGAATGGATTATCAGAGGAGGTTTTGGGACTTATTAGGTGTCTTTCTTAGTGGACCAAAATGGAAACTCAAGGCACATTGGGATGAAGGGGAAGATAAAATACATTCCCTTGAATGAATGGTTTTAATTGAGATATTGGGGCTCTAAACTAGAGGTCAAAAACAATTTGGTAGGGGTATCCCAGGGGGAAAATATGGGAGATGTGTTTTTTTTAAATCTATCACTATGCTTGTGAGAGTGGGCCAACCCTTTACTTATCCAATTCAATGCACTTACAACCATTAATCGATATTGATATAGACTGGTCACAATAATTAATGTGAAGGGATAATCACAGCATGAGGTTAAAGGCATTCACACCCTTTCAACAACTATGTTTGTATATTTTTGGATAAGGAACTTGTACCCTTGTGGTTGAATCATTCCCTTACCAAAAACATGAAGGTTACTCACACTCATATGGATGAAAGAAATCAATGTTGTTCCCATGAAAAAAGTTGTAACGCTTTGAAAGAATGGTAGATCACAATAATGGAGCACTTGTTTAAACAAAGACACTTACACCTATTCAAGTAAAGGTAACTCACCCTATTCACATGAAGGTACATGATACCATATAAATGAAGAGAAATGGAAATGTTTAACTCGAAGGGTAGTTCACACAAAATCAAGTTAGTGTGATCAAAATGTTTTGAAATGAAGGGTGATCACACTACTCTAGGGGATAGCTTCTCACACCACACTAAATGAAGGATGATTGCACTTGTTGAAGTCAGGGTACTCACATTAATTCCAACAAATGGTAACACATATCACTATAAATGAGTAGGAATCACACATGATGAAGGGGAGATAGCAAATATTCCACTTGGAGTAATGCAATTTGGTGGGAAGTAGAATATCTAGTAGTATATGTTATAGTTTTAATTTCCACCCTACATGCTAGAAGGGAATCCAGCAGAAGATGAAAGTCAAAATAGATTTATTGCGCAGGATTTAGGACTTTTTTTTAGGGTCTTCACGTGGAATATAGGAGAAAACATGCGATGATAGTCATTGGTCGTTTATAATGCAACAAGCGATGATCCCTGCAACCTTCTAGATTTTCAAAGTTATGAAGAGGTAAGCGAGGGATCATCTCCCACCATGATTTTATAATTATTATGTAGTGGGGTATATTGAAAGGAATTACTTATATCCTCAATGTTGGGTACGGTATATCATCTAGATTTACCACCTAATACATTTAATTTGTCAACCCAGGGTCCTGAATGTTTTATAGGCTATCGTGCATTGTATGTGTAGACTATGCTTCTTTCAATATTGATCATGTAAGTAAACAATCATTGCAATAAAATAAAGAACAAAAACTAGATTACTCATGCTTAAACATAAATAACTGTAACATTCAAATGAAGTAGGATAACTGTAAATTAAGAAGAGCACACAGATCTAACAGATTCCACACAAAAGCACAAAAAATATATATCATAAGACGACAACACCTGACCAGAAGAGCGGGCCTAACTCCCCTATCAGGGCTGCGGTGAACTAACTGCCACAAAAACTCATAAATGCATAAGAAACTCAATTTTCATTAAATAAAATGAGATTACATAGGTTGCAGCCTTGATACATGATAAATCCTAGCTAGCTGACTAACTGACTAATCCCTTCTCTATCTCTGTTCGACCTTTTATACAATTCATGGAGCACAGAGTGTCCCAAGATTAGGGTAACAACTCTTCCTAAAAATACACAAAGGCTGAACCAATTAACAAAACCTAATGTTGGACCATGGAACATGTCCTCTTTTTCACCTTTAACATGCAGACTGCCTTGCATCCTTGATTGCATCATCTTGCCAGACTGTGTTTTCTATGTTCCTGCGAGATTTCAGAGATTAGTGATTCACTTTGGTAAACCCCCAATCAATCTCTAACTCTTTTGAACTAATACACACAATGACATAATAGAGGTGCATTCTTACCCTTGTGGTTACACACATCTCCCCCAAACTTTATTCATGTGCACGTCCTCGTGCAGGCCATCGCTTTCGCAGATCTGGGTTGGAACCTTGATATTGGGCCTGAAGTTCTTATATGTTATATGCCTCAGCCATATCTATCCCTGGAAACTTATATCCCCCAATAAATATTATATCCTTCCACCATTCTCTCTAGACCTCATAATCAGGTTGATATTGATCAAGTGGCATCCATATGATGGGGAATGAAAATCTCAAACCTAGCCATCGAACCCCACAAAACCTCATACATGTTATATACCTGGATATTCTTTCCATGGCTCTACAAAAATTGGGAGCTCGAAATGCTTATCGTTCCTTGACAACAGGTGGTGATAAGGCCCATCTCTGGTCACATTTTTCAAGTGCCTCTTCCTTGCAATAGTTCAAGTTTTTTATGCAAAGCTTAGCACACCATTGTTGTGTAGTTTCCATATTCTGTGGCCAATTGGGAATCCATTTGAAATAGTTATGCTTGTTGATGATCGGTTCAACTTGAAAGTTATCCATTCTAACCTGAAGGGTCTGTGTACCTGATTTTCCTCGAAAGTATCAAGTGACTTCTTTCACTTCACTTGGTTAATGGTGTAGGAAAGAAAGACCCTCAATTGGACATCTCCCACATAAGGAACTAGATTGAATTTTTTATCATCTCTTAGCAAGTAGTTTTGCATGTACAGTTCACACATGAGATGTTGTGTGAAGATGTCATAAATTTTCAAGGTCCTAAGAAATTGCATGGGTTCTTTAATATTATAAAACATCTCCTGGTGAATACATTCTAGACAAAAAAAAAATATTGCTCATGAAGGAACAGTGCATAGTTGAGAGAAGGGGAGCGACATGTTACTACCTACTGGGTGATATCATACATCTCCTGTTTTTCATTTCTTAACCTGTCTATCTATGCCTCCATCTCTGTAATCATTTCCTTCTATTTCTCTCCCTTGGTCTTCTCTTATTCCAAATTTTCCTCATAGTCAACAACGACTCTAGAAGCTTGCTCCCTTATGTCTTTCAATGTCCTTAGGTGCACTAAATAAGAGACAACTCTTGTCTGAAACTGGGCTACATTTTTCTTCCACTTTTGTATCTTGGCTTTCAATAAAAATACCTGAGCTTCAGTTGTATTTGTCATTGGACCAGCTTGAGTAGATGTTGTTACTGTGTAAGTGTGCAAAATAGGATCAGTCTAAGTGGTTAATGGTACTGTAGAGTTGTGAAAGATAGGCTTGGTATGAGTCTCTACTGTATGCAACACCAACTCAGTTTGAGTAGTTGTGTTACTTTGGGAGTATTGACAATTTGAGTAGATGTCGATACTGTGGGTGTTAACATGTTTACAGATAGGTATGTTTGTCATTGATGGCAAGATCAGAGTATGCATCGATGGAAAAACATGAACAAAGTAATCTCAGGATGAATTAATGCAGTGCGAAGGTGTGCTTGTTCATTTCATGGAAAACAAGCAGGAAAGGAAGACCAGCAGCGCAACAATGATCGAATGGAAAGATCAAAGTGTTGGTAAAACTCCATTTCAGAGTTTCGGCTACCAGGATTTCAAATACCGGGAGATGGAAATGTCAAAGACCCCTCACAGGAGTCCCGGAGTTGTGAAATCCAGAATCCCAAAATCTTGAAAGAGGCACATCAACAAAGAATTTCACATACTGGGTGTAAGCTTTATTTCAGAGTTTCGGATACCGGGAAATTGAGAAGTCAAGAATTGAGACTCTTCAACACAGAAGTCCCAGAGTTGCGAAATATGGAATCCTGAAATCCCGAAAGAGGCACATAAACAAAGAGTTTTGCAGACCAGGAAATAAATCCATTTCAGATTTTTGGGTACCAAGAGTTGGAAGAGTCAAGACTCTTCATCATCAGAAGTCCTGAAATTGCGAAATGCGAAACGCCGAAATCCCGGAAGAAGGAGGATGATTTCGGATACCGGGAGTTGGGGATGTCAAGAACTCTTACTACAGAACTCCCGAAATCGCGATATGCAAAATCGCAAAGTGATCTGGGCCGACAGTTCCAGGAAGTGAATGTGGCAGACCACGTCAGAAAGGACAGGTGGAAGACCATGACACGTGGCATGATCAGACACTGACAAGTGTCAAGTTGATTTGGAATTTTAGGCCACTGGAATTCACATTTCTGAGTGACATGTGGTAGCCACTCGGGTCATGACATGTCATCGAGTGACGCAAGACTGACCTCACTCTGGGAGTTTTTGCTTCAGGATTTTTATCACTATCACTCCCCCAAAGTCCCAAAGGATGAAGTCTTGGGGTAGAGAATAACTGTCGAATCATCGAGGGTGTGGATCATTGATCCGACTCCATTTCGGAGCTTCGGATACTGGGAGTTGGAAGAGTCAAGTGAAGGGACTCTTCATCGCAAGAATTGTGAAAGGCCGAAATGCGAATTGTCGAAATGATCGGAGCTAGTGCAACCAAGCTCCATTCCGGAGCTTTGGATACCAATATTTCGGTTACCGGGAGATGGAGATGTTAGAGACTCACATCATCAGGAGTCCCGAAGTGCCAAAATGTGAAAACCTGAAACAGGCGCATCGCTTGGAGTACTGGATACCAGGATTTTGGATACCAGGAGATGGAAATGACAAATACTCTCATCATAAGGAGTCCCAAGGTCGCAAAACCCGAAGTCGAGAAATGATAAAGACTCCATACCAGAGTTTCGGATACTAGGAGTAGGAGGAGTCAAGAGTAAAGACTCTTCATTAGAGGAGTCCCGAAATCGCGAAACCCAAAGTCGCGAAATGTCACTGACAAGCTCCATTTCGAGGTTTTCGACTTAGAGTGTCGAGACACTTGATCACACGAATGTCGAATTGCCAAATGCCAAAATGTCGAAACGGTGAAATGAACGTAAGATTCAACGAAGTCAATTCAATGGTGAAGATGAGTTTGAATAAGATCGAAGGGCTATTGTTGCACTTCACAGTGTAACTACTAGAAACAAATGATGGTTTCTGCCAGAGGATGAGCTCATCTATGACAGAGAAGACAAAGAGTCTCAACTGCTAGAGGAGCTGAGGAATCTCTACATAATACCCAGTGATGATGGATGCGTGAGAAAAACGGTGAGAGAAGCTTACGAGTTGTCATGATGATCAGGCAGAGAACTCGAGATGGAGGAAGCATGGCGAGATAACATGCACAAGGAGGACAAAGACTATAAGTATGCAAAACAAAGAAGAGATGAGATTTGCATTTGTTATGAGGGATTGAGGTATGAAGAAGGGGGAGAGATCAGCAACAGAAATGCACATAAGGGGAATGGTGCATTGAAGAGACATGACGTAGAGAGCATAAAAGGAAAAAGAAAAGAAAGCGCAAGTAGTGTGCAGAAGACACTGATGCAGATAGAGCAGCGTAGTGTAGAAGAACAGTGATGAGACCGATAATCCATTGAAGAAGTTTATATCACTGTAATAAGTCATAATAGCAAAGATTTATATTTCAGGGTGCTAGGGAGGTGCTAGGGAGGACTATTGTCCTCAGAGTTTCAAGTGGGTGCTTGAACAAAATGAGTTGTAGCTTCCATCTGGTTGGAGCCAGAGAAACCAAGGTGGTAGGGTGGTGCAAGGGAGAACTATTATTCTCTGTTTTACAGGTTGGTGCTTGTATGATTGGAAGTTGGTGCTTCCATCCAGTTGGTGCTGGAACACCGAGGAGTTGGTGCTTCCCTCTAGTTGGTGCTAGAGAAACCAGGGAGTTGGTGCTTCCTTCTAGTTGCTGCTAGAGAAACCAGAGAGTTGGTGCTCTCAGCAAGTAGCATCTTGAAAAATAGAGGTTGCAGCCTCATTATGAGTTGGTGCTCATATGTACGATAATGTAAACAGTGTAAAGATTACTTATCATATAAAGAAGAAGAGGTTTTTACCCTCTATGGATTTCCTCAGGAAATATCTATCTCTGCGTATCTCATATGTGTGACTGATACTGAATGCGCTATTACTTATTTCCCTGCATTCTTGTGACTGTCATTGAGTACATTGTAAAGAGTTTAAAATAAGCATAATTGTTTAAGCATGGTAACAACTGATTCACCCCCCCTCTCAATTGTCCAACAGTGGGAGTATAGATAGTTTGGGTAACTGTCAAAATAGTCTCCTTGACATTTCTCCTCACTTCTTACTTGGCAATTCTTTTTTATCTTCATGCTCGTTTCTTCAGGCGGAGCACCTGCTTCTTTAGCTTGGCATTCTCAATCTTCAATTGCAGACTTTCTCTAAAGGTTGTCCTATAACGGTCCTGAATAGGGGTTCTTCTCCTTGCACAAAATTTGACAAATTCATGTTTGACAAGAATTTCCTCAGCCCATCCCCTAGGAGGAACCTCATTCTGAGATTCATTGCATGCAGCCTCTATGCCTGGATCTTGTTTAACTCACACTTCTCCTGGAGTAGAAACACCCAACTCTGGTTCAGTGTTTTCGGGAGCAACATGCTCTAACTCTGGTTCTTGTGTAACAACATTAGTAATTTCTTGCTCACAAACTGGGGTAGTTGTTGTGTCTTCAAAAATAGGGTTTTCAGGAATGACTTGTTCTGACGCTAGTTCTTCTGTTACAGTGTCAGTCATTACCTGCTCACTGATGGGAGGAGTAGCTGCACCATCTTCACAGACAGGAAATTCAGAAATTTTTGGTGTTGGTTCTTGTGTAATAGAGTCAGTTACCTCTTGTTCATAGATTGGAGGAGTAGCAGCAATCCTCTCCTTCTCATCAGACGAAGGGGTATCATCATCCATCTCATGATCATCTACGGGCATAATAGAAGCACCTATTTCTTGTTCATCTGCTAAGGGAGTAGCAGCATATATTTATTTTTCATTTGATGGGGGAGTAGCAACATCTCTTTATTTTTTAGGAAAAGGGTTTGGAGGAATATAACCCTTTGTTTCCTCTTCTTCTGAATCCAGGTTAATGACCTGCGTCATTCCCCCAACTTATCTAACTTCCACTGATGGTTTCCATGTTTCCTCATCTTTGTTCGAGGCTAATTCCTGTGTATCAACACCTGTTCTCTGCCCTTCTGCAATATTTTCTGTAGCCTCTACTAACTTGCTCAGCCCATCTCTCTCTACTAGGGTTTCTACTACTTCTGGGATAAGTTATGCCACTTCCTCTTCTGAGAGTCTTATGAACTGCGACCAACTCACAAGTATTTTCTCTAGCGCATGCACGACTAGTAGATTAACAAGTCCATGATTTGTGAGTTTTTTGAGTGGTTGGCACGAGCGCTGAGCTTCTCGCACCATCCGCTGAAAATTATTACACAAAAAATAGGGCATGTTTATGCGTTGCTGGAAACGCAAAGATGTGAGCAATTTGAGATGATATTTGTAAATGGTAGAGGGGAGGCCTTCTCATTTCACATACCTTATGAAGAATAGTGCTACCTCGGCCCATGGAGGCGACAGATAATTCCGTTCGTACCCTTTCCCTTTCGTCTTTACTTCTTTGCCTTCACACAGAAACAACTCTGGAAATTTCGGGAGGTGTTTTCCGGACAAAACATCGCTGACCGGATATTGGAAACCCACTAGTTGTTGCATTTCTTTCCTCTGTGACTTTGATTTTTAATCCGCATAACATGGAGGAGTGGCCGTCCAAATTTTGGGCAATTTTTTATGTAATCTCTGCATCGAATCCCTATAACCTCTCAAAATACATGTCCCAACCCGCATTCTGGAAAATTATCCAGACTTCTGAATTTTGATGGACCTGTGCAGTATTTGTTGGCTCATAACTTATTTCTCCACCACCTATTATGTTTCTTCAACTGTTCCTTCTCAAGGAGTACCGACGACCAGTTGAAGAGAAACGACAGACAAAACAGTTTTGCGTAAAATGTGTTGTGGAAAGAGTTGTGAATTTATTTTTTTTAAATTAAATGATAGAGAATTCAATAGCTTGGTGGATTATTAACATTTTGGAGGGTGTGTCTAATCCCTATGTGTACAACGGCGTCAGAAAGTTTTAAGTAATGATTGTGAAATCGTGTGATTAAAGAGGGTAATGATGACTCCTTGGGAAAAGACATAAAATCTCTCCCTAACTTAAAGTTAAGACCGTCCTTGGGTGTGAATGCCTATGCCATGTGTAATATTACCCAAATCCATTAAATTTGGTTGAGTACGTACTTGGTGACTCACTTGTTATGGAGAAGCATTATCACAGGAATAACATCATCTGTAGTCACAGAATATGACAACGTCAATTCGAGCGACGACATCGCAATTGGTGGCAGCTGAAATATCAGTATTCATGTTGGCAGGAGTGTAGATGAGTAACTGAAACCATAATAGCTGCGTTAGGAGTAGCGACAACCAGAGAGTAGTGGCGACTGGAGTAGCGGGAACCAAAGAGTATCGGCAACTGGAGTGACAACACCTCGGAGTAACAGCATCTGGTACAATAGAGATTTTACGATAATGACACTTGGAGTAGCAGCAACTGGAGTAGCGACAATCGAAGTAGCGGAAATAGCAGTAGCAGCATCTCGTACATCAACTATTTTGAATTAATGACACCCAGAGTAGGAACAATCGGAGTAGCATAAATAAGAGTAGCGATAGTGGCAGTAACGACATCTCGTACAATGACGATTTTGAAGTAAAGACACCTGGAGTAGCGGAAACCAGAGTAGCAGAAATAGGAGTAGCGACAGCTGCAGTAACAACATCTCGTACAACGATCATTTTGAAGTAACGACATCTAAGTAGCAGCAACAGGAGTAGCGACAGCTGTAGTAATGACATCTCGTACAACAATGATCTTGAAGTAATGGTACTAGAGTACCAAATTGGGTCCACTTGTCGATATAGTGGTAGTTGGTGAACCAATCACAGATTTTCCCCATTGTCAAATTGGCGAGATGGAATTTTATCTTGATTGTGTGAATATTTATGCTTACTTTGACTTCATTGACATAGTAGATGACAAATATCCATACCTAGTATTGTAATGGATTGATTGGGAATTTGATAATGATGTCATTTGTTAATAAGGGTTATTGGATGGTATATCCATTGGAT
>JZKD02S1672974.1:396439-407725 GCA_000966675.3 Picea glauca | reverse complement strand
AATTTCCCCATATTACCTAATTTGAAATTCTAAATAACATGTATCATATACTATATTATACAAACTAAAAACATATAAAGATCATATAAAAGATATAAACACATACCTATTATTTTCAACCATTAAATATCAATCATCTTATTCTTCATCCATCTCAACATCTATATCAGGATCTGGTTCAGAATCGATATTGGTGAAAGGCTCATTCATATCAACATCATCATCAACATCATTTTCGCTAATATAGTTATCGATATCGTCAATGAGATCGTCGTTTCCTACATTTGGATGATCAACCTCTTCAACTTCTTCATCCGACACATCGAATACATGAGCCACCTTCTCCTGATCTTCATAATCATGATCTTCTTCCTCGTTATTATCTTCATCCTCGGCTACATGATTGAACTTTGTTGGTCTTCCTCTTGGATCATATCTATCAACGTATGACCAACCTGCTTTACCAGGGACCTCTGAGTAAAATACTTTCTCACATTGACTTGGAAGAACATAAGTCTCTGTACCCGGTTCAAATTCCCTTGCATTAACCATGGTAAATCCATTATCATGCTCAATAACAGTTCTTTCACGATCACGTTCATGCATCTGTAGCCTGTACCATTTAACCTCAAACAAAACTATTTTAAAGGAATTAAAATCACACTCAGTTATATCCTCCAAATGCCCATAGTACCTATTCTTAGTTTCTTCCATATTTCTATCACTTATAGAGGAAATGTTGGTGACCTTAAACACTATAGTTATCCCACAATCCGAGGTTTTCATCTTATCATCCAACATTTTGATACGAAATTTACTACCATTACACCACATAGCCTTGTTATGTTTCAACTACAACATGGAAAACAAGTAAAAAATACATTGTGAATTAATAAAACTCATATAGGAGTTAGTAAATATATATTTCAAAAATTAAACATACCAAATACATTGAAAAATTGGGAAAAAACTAGGAAAATGTGGGTAAAAAATGTAACTTGCTTGTTTATCTTTTAAACCAAAGGCTAAATCAACTTCCCTTGATGTAAGATCAGGAAATTGATCTCGATGACGATGCGTTGTTTTAATCATCTTACTCACCCCTTCCCATGATAACCTATCGAAGTATTCTTCAGTATATTCTATCCAATGCTCCATCCAATCAAGGTTCTTTGCAATGTATAAATGTAAAGAATCCCACTCTTGAGAAACTATATGCTAGCATAACCATTTAATATTATTAATTATCTATTGTTAATGAAGGAATAATTTAATAAATTTGTAATATATTAAATCTACGACAACATCTAATAATTACCTTTCACAGTCCTCATGTTACCTTTTCCCAATAGGACTTCCCCTTCAAATTTGTTGATGGAGTCGGGATGCCAAATGCGAGGCACATTCATATTTTCTACTAATTTAGGTAGATATTGACTAATATAAACCATGCATTGATATACCATATATCCCTCAACCATAGAACCCTTCGGACGTGCTCTTTGTCTAATACTGCCTCTCCACCATCCACATTGACCTTCTATGTACCGGTCCACATAATTCAATCTCCTCAACTTGGTGTATGAGGTAGTGTTCTTGTGCATTGAAAAATGTTGGAGGTAGATAATTTTGCATTTGACACATTAGTCGGGGAATTTCTCTCTTCCAATACCTTATATCTTCTTTATGGATTTCTTTTGATGATAGCCACCTACAAATGTCGATGCAATAAATTGATATCAAGGAATACATAAATTTGCATATAAAACATAATATGTCAATAAGTTCCGCTACAAATCACATAAGAAGTACATTTTCCTTATAAAACAATAATTACCTCATGTATTTGCCAAGTACATAAATAATTTGTTTTATGTTGTTGTCAAAGTCGTCTATGAGAGATAAAGGTAGAACATACTGTAACAAAAAACAAATAATTATTATTTGTTTCCAAAAAATGTGTACCAATAAGGAAATATATTATAACCTACTAATTACCTTAATGAATGTATGTCAGTCATGTGTTTTAACCCCACCAAAATCACCTTTTTTCGTTAAGATATTTTGTATGTTCGACGAAAACCCCATCGGAAACCTAATTTTTCAAATGACCTTTTTTACAATATTTCTCTCTTTCTCCGTCAATAACCAAGGAATACTAGTATTTTGTTCATGACCATCGCCATTAGAATTAATAATAACACTTTGCAATGCGTGATTAGCTTCCTAGATGTCACAACAAAGCTTTCCAATTCTCTCTTTGTCAATGCTTCCATCTAATATTATCCATAACAATTATGTTATGCTCTTATCGATATGCATTGTATCAAACAGATGAACTATTTGTAGGTGCTCATAGTATGGAAATATATTGAATTGCATTGGGTAACTTTTCATTCCTCGTGGAAGCCCATTCGTGCCTTACCGACATTTATGAAACATCAACATATTGAAATTAACACTAATTAATGGGACAAAATGAAATTAAAACTAATGAAATTAACCAAAAATTTATATAATATGTCATACATAAATAATTTGCGTACCTTGACGATTTCTAATATATTCCAACTTCCATAAGCGAGGTGTCATTCTTCGTGGTTTTTTTCCATTTTCTTCTTTACCATTGAATTTTGCTTTGTTTGTAGTTCGATAAATATGGTTGTTAGGAAGAAACTGCCTATACTCATCAAACACTTCCTTTCCTAAACTCCTTGAATGACGAGATTTTATCCTCGGACCACAAACTAGGCATGCAAATTTACCCTTTGTTTGAATACCTACAAGATATATGAATTAATGTAGAGTCAAATTAGACTTGCAATTTAAAATAATGCATGATATTTTCAATAAATATATATAATATTAAATAACAAAATAAAGTAACAATATACCACAAAAATGTGTTAACCCAGTAGCATCATGAATTGTCCATGATAGTATTCCATGGAATTGAAATCATTTTTTCCCTATTGGTCTAGAGATGTCATACATAGTGACACCAACCCATAACTTCAACAACTAATTGATAAGAGGCTCAATATATACGTTCATATATTTAACCTAGTACCTACCTAATTGGTTCAACATACTACATGATTAATTATACTTATTTATATGTCGTTATATATAAAAGAAATAATTACCATGCACGAAACAAAGAAATGAAATATTTTGTCATACTTTAAAGAAAATAAAAGATAATTAAATACCTGGAACAATCATTGCCAACATTGTGTGCTCTCTCGTGATCGACATCCAAGGAGGAAGGTTGTTGTTTATAACAAAAACAGGCCACACTAAGTACATAGAATGAAGCTCTCCAAATGGATTGACACCATCAGCTACCAATGAAAGTCTAACATTACGAGGTTCTTGTTTAAAAATTGGCCACTTTTCTTCGATGTACTTCAATGCAAAACCATCTGCAGGCATTCGAAGAACATCATCTCGACTTCTGTTCTTTGCATAGAAATCCATAAACCGTGCTATACTTTGGCACCTAAACAATCGCTGGAAACGTCGAATTATCGAAATATAACAAAGAACTTTGTGAGGTACCTTCTTTGATGCTTTATCGGTTTGATATCTACTTATTTGACATTGTGGGAATTCATTTTCTAATGCATATTCTCCATAATATATTATATGATCATTAGGACATGCATCAATATCCTGATAGTCCATTCCAATTTCTTTCATAATCACAGATATTTCTCGATATGTGTGTGGCAAAATATTTGGCGTCGATAATAGAACTTCACCTAACAATCTACAAAATTCTAAACAATAAGTCAATGTAAACAATATCAATCATCAATATTGCATCCAATATACTAATTTACGAATTAGAAAACAATAGCAATATAGGAAAAAAATTAACATTTTAAGTATTTGTGAACATGCAGGCATAAAAAATTAACAAATTAAATACCTTAGTATCTATGTGAGGCATTTGTTTGATAAACCATTCAAAATCTTCAGGTTCACCAACAACAATATAGCAGATAAAATATTTGTTGTTGAGCCTTCATAAAGAGGTTCACGTGACTTCTCATGTAGAGGATCAATATCATGACTATCATCGTGGTTGTCCTCATCCATTGGAGAAAATGTGTCTTGGATCAATCTATGTATATCATCTTTTTGATTTGAATCACTAACATTATCTCCATCCATATCATCATTAATAACTTGATCAACAGCTTCAATATTTTGATCTCGAAGTTCATCACCCTGTAAAGAATTATTTATGCTAGTACTTGGAAAATAACACTCTGGAGGTCGACATTTTGGGGGCATCATCTATATATTTAAAAACAACGTAGAAAATTTAGTGTGTATAGAAAATATAAAAATCTCGATAAGAAATATTACTAAAATTCATGACATGATGATTATTATAAAGAATACATTAAATATTGAATCCTCTTACCAAGGGACTATATTCATAACCCCCTTTCGATGTTCCACTTCTCCCTACAATGTCTTTCAGTTGTTGTTATTAAAAGTCTTTTTATTTGCAAGCCTCTGCAATCATAGCAAGGGCAATAACATTTTCCATCGCCCCTCGCCTCTAATGTCGCTCTTAACTGAGCAAGCTTCCTATCATTTTTGTTCATAGTGACAAATCCTTGTCCTGACAAGTAATTGTCTTACCTACACCATAACAAACAGTAAGTTATCAATTTTTTTTATTTTATCTACTCCTTCATGATATTTTATCTACTCCTTTCGATTATGATATGTTTATTTGCAGTGACCTACAATCCTCACAATTATTTCTTCTAAGACATTTTGACATGATTTTTTTTATTATCGATTAATTGTTAAGATCGATATGCTTCAATTTGTACGTTAGAGCAGTGTGTACTGAATCACCATGGAAAATAATTACACACCATTTAATGAAAGTGGTCAAAATTTATCAAACTTGAATCACTCGACACCATACACTAGACTCTAAGTTGTTTTGTAGACAAAATGTCAATCTTTGATATCCACCACTAAAAAAATAATGCCAACCACTTGTCATCCACAATTGGGTTGGGTTGTTTTAAATTATGACGTGTTGATTTGAAACTACATACAATGGTCACAATTTTATGCTACTTACAGTGGTCACAGTTTTATTTTCTAAGACACTTTGACATGTTCTCATTTTTCATTGTCTGACTAGTAGATTTCATCATGTTATCGTAGACTTCATCATGAATTTTTATATTTTAGATTCTCCTTATTAATAGTGTATAAACAAGTTACATCAACTACAAACTAGAGTTAATAACTACATCTAGAATTGTGTGTGATTATAAAAAATTGAGAGAAACAACATCACATATAAGAAAAGGGTATGTAGATTTTATTGAGAAAGTTGAAACAAATATACTTTCTTTATATTGGAAGAGTATGGTATATAATCATAAGTTCATTTGTTAAAGGTGCTTAGTCATAAGCCAAGAAAGTTAAAGGTGGCTAACCATAAGGTAAGATGGTTGAAGGTGGTTAGTTAAAAGTGATTGTTATGTGCCTAATCACGACCTAGATAACATCTTTATAATAAGGCCATATGTGTAAAAATGTTTCCTTTATATAATAACAACATATATACCTAACATAATTTTAGGGTTAGTGTTTATGTATCTTATTGCTATAAACATGAGTTTCCTCCCTATCTTATATATACCATAACTTATCATTTATCAATATTGTTAGCACTCTGTAAATTATGTCCGGCTGAATAGACAGACGACAGAGGTAACTGTTTCAACCAGCTTTAGAGCTCAGGCACTAGCCTACTCAACTCAGAGAGGGCTCTCTCGTGTCACTTGAAACATCTATGGAAATCGGTGCCTAGAATTGGTTTGTTTTGGGGTTTTAATAAAGTTGTTGAAGAGCTAAAGATGACCTTTGGGCTATGGGGTCAAGAATGTAGGATGTATTTCCAAATCATGAAAACAATCAAGAGGAAAAGGCTAAATGAGGAAGTGGCTTCTGAGTTTATGCTTGAAAATTTTAGATGGTATCAGAAGAAAAGAAACACACAACTATTATCAGAGCATTATAGTAATGAATTCTGAAATGGTTTAGAAGAGATGAACACAGTCTAAATCATCAAGCCGAGAGCATCGAATAATGAATTCTAGACTTTTAGTTTCTCAATTTAGATAGAAGAAAGAAAAAGGAAAATATAGAATAACACGAATCACATACTATGAGATAAAATGAGACTCATAACACCACCAATTAGAATCTTTTCATAAAAATTCCCAAAATCTGCCTCTACACCCATCTATTCATTCCAGCCCCAGATATTTATAAAGTTTTCATGCACAAAGGACAGGCTCCTCTTTTCTCCATCCTTCTATACTCGTGAGGCCAAGCATCTATAGAGGAATTTCATATGGAATTTAAAACGTTCTGAATTCCTCATAATTCTAAAAACAGATACGAGTTACAAAAATGAAGAATAGTTGTATTATTTAAAGGGGTCGTTAGTAATTGGTCTGTCATATCAGGACTCCCTTCTCTTAAGCCGACATCTATCTAGAACTATCTGAAATACACCAAAATTTTACCTGAGGATTCACCTCAGCTTGGCTATTTTCTCCTCCAGGGTACTCCACCAATTGGAATTTTCCCCGACGCTCTCTATCATCTCGGTTTTGGCCTCTGATTTCCTCATTTTTCTCCTCTTCTTCTTTGCGGTTGGGTGGCAGGTGTTGTCTGCGTGTTCATTTATGACAAGATCCCTTATAGTGGGGTTTAATCTTACTCCCAACTATGTCGCAGTTTCAAGTTCGGTATGAAATTTAGTTGCATGCATCTACAAGAACCATCTTTCATTATTACTTATTGACCTACATGGTACCTTAGTTGAGAACCCATTTTCACCAGACGTCGTTTGACGGATATTATCCATGATTTCCAAACTTCACAGACACCTTGATTTGGCCACCCTTTGGGTTTACAAAATTCAGGAGCACAAGCCAAGCTTGTTTTTCTTATGCATAAGATGACAATTTCCCAGAATAGGATAAAATGATTCATATCTGAGATTTTGATGTTTTGTGTGCTTTGCTCATGAATTATTGTCACAGTACCTTGGTGTGCCACACTTCATCCATCCACTTTGAATGATGAGCCTCGAGTTAGTTATGTGGCGACATCCTTTTGGTATGTTATCCAGGAAAGTACATGGATCGGTGATGTGAGGTGATCTAACCAACCACCATCTTCCCCGTGAGCTATTGACATGAAGTTTTGAAACACGTGACATCGAGGCCATAGGAAAAGTGGTTTCGAACAATCTGTCGTCTCCCCCGATGTGTGTGTAAGAGTGCCATGTGTTCCTCATCGAAACCAGAGTATTTTTCCTCGGTTTGCCTTCATGATGTTAAGTTTCGTGCTATTTGTTTGTATGATGTAGGCTTTGACCATAGATCTGAGATTCTTCAAGATCGATGGCCCGCCGAGTGTAACAACCCTGCTTAAATAGGTGTATATGATAATTTATTATAATTAATTTAATAAGATAACTGTTCTAAAAGATTAGCTAAACCTTAATTATTTCTTAAAATAACATTTACTAAGTAATTATTCTTAATTAGTTATTCATGAGTGTCAATGATTAATTTAAGTATTAATTAATTCATTAATAAATAAGGTAAAGAAATAAAAGGAGGATAATAAACTATATGGATAAATTAAGTTACGTATCCAACAAGGGATAACATATTAAATACAGGAGGATAAAATAATAAAGGAGGGATAAGGGGCATTAACGGCGGGAGGATAAGAAGGTAATAAATGGGTTAGGTAGGGAGAAAAGGGAGGGGGAAGTCGATGGAGGAGGGATAAGGAAGGGAAGGAGTTGGACGGGAGGCCATTCTATGGGAGGTTGGGGATGGATTTTGGGAGCTCTAGGATTTGCAGAGAGAGGTGAAATTTTGGGAGTGGGATTGTATCAGTGCACTGGGGTTGCTGGGGGTTTTGGGCACAGGGGCCAGGATATCCGTTGATATCCTGGAGCTAGGAAGTTACCTAGTTGGCAGGGAGGAACTAGGTTTTGGGCAGTGTTTTACGGTGCACCAACGGTCAAGAAGGCATTTGGACAACGAACGACTATTAGCATCAGGTTCAGGTATTTAAGATTTTGCATTTTTTTTAAACTGTTATAAAATTTTTATTATGTGTTGTTAAATTTATAAATGCTTAGGTGCTCAATTAAAAGAATTATTGAATTTTGTTTGAAATCAGGTAGACATACTGTTACAGTTTATGAAATTATTTGACGTAAATTTTATTTGGCCCCTACATATTGTATTAGAGCGTCTTAGTTTAAAATCTGGGCCTATGGGCCAAGTTCCCACCTCCAACCTAACTTGCAAACCAAACCAAACGTAGAATTTTTAAAACAAATATAAAAATAAAAATAAAAAAAATAAATGCATTGAAAAATTTGAGAGTAGCACTATGTATGGAAACTATAAAATCAAAACTTGTGACTTAGAAGAGTAAAGCAAAGGCTTAAAGAAAGGTGCATTAGTTGTTAGAAAATTACAATTGTTTAGTAAAATAAATTTAAATGGATACATGTAGGTGAACTACTCAGACAACTGTAAAAAAAAAAAAAACACTACCATTCGCAACTGTTTGACTACCAAATATCTATCTCAATTTGGTAATTTTTAGGTATTTATAATCAGGAAATTTTTTTTAAGGGAATAACAAAAAAAAAAACTGTATAGACTCCAATACGTCAAAAATGTATTCCATATAACTCTGTTAGATAAAAAAAAGAAAGGGGCGTGGCCTCGTAACAAACTTGGATATAATAAAGCAAAATATATATATATATAAATAAATAAATTTATAAAAGAAAAATCGAGATTCTATACAATGCCAAACTCTATCTTCTGCTTTAAGTCTGAAAGATCCTCTCTTTTGTGTCCTGCGGAGCCTGGTCATACCGTTAATTAAATACTCACAGGATTGAGAAATGGGTTGAGAAACGCAGCAGGATTGTCCAGTACATTCACGTTGGTTATGCCCACAAAAGCGAGTGATAATGCTGGTCTTCCCCACAGACTGATCTCTCAAGAAAACCAATTTGTATTTGGCAAGAGAGAAAAATTTTACGAGGATTGACTGGCTTTCCAAATAATGACACCAATAGATATCCCTGGCGGTATCTTCAGCCTCCTTATCCAAAACCCAACTAGTAGAGTTAATTCTCCTCTCCCCATTCTCATTTCACACGCTCTCTATTGCTGATTGTGTTACAATCATGGCAGCAGTAACCCAGCAATTGGTCCTTTCAGGGACTTTCTTCACATGCTCTCGCAGTAGCAAACTATGTTGCTCAAGGCTGAGCCAATGGCAGTCACAGTATCTGTCTCTATCTCAGCCCTGGGGGAAGAACCAAAAGAAGAACAAGAGGAGAGGCGTTGTGTGCGCAGTGATGATTTCGAATGCAAAGACGCGAGAGAGGGAGTCTCTTATGGAGGAAATCGAAGAGAGATTGAGGAAAATACAAGAAAATCCCATGGAAGGAGTCCCCTTTGATCTCGAGCAATTCTCCGAATCTCTCGCTAATAACGATGGCGTCAACTGCGAGATTGGTTCTACGGTTAAAGGTATGGTGTTCAAGACTGATGAAAATGGTGCAATGGTTGACATCCGTGATAAGGTTCCTGCATTTTTACCTCTAGTAGAGGCATGCATTTATAACATTAAGACCCCAGAAGAAATAGGCCTTTACACAGGCATAGAAGAGCATTTCATGGTCCTTTAAGAGGATGATACAAATAGCAGGATGATTTTAAGCCTACAAAAGATTCAGTATGACCTTGCATGGGAACGATGCAGGCAGCTGCAGACTGAGGATGTTGTTATCAAGGGCAAGGTAGGTGCATCACATAAAAGATTCATGTACCCTTTAAAGTGGCATCTTACAACATTTGTTTAACTGAATGAATGAGTTAGTCCAGAGAACAAATTGTCTTCAATGTTCATTGTTGTTGCCAGTAGTTTTATATGTATTCACATGCCTGGTGATTAGCAAATGTTGAAGAAAGAGAACTGTGTACTTGTTTGTGAAATTCATTTGAACTAATCTGCTAAAAATTTTAAACCACTGCAAACAAAACAAAAGAACAACACTCAATGGAGAGATTTTTGTAACTGCTGACAGACTAATTAGGCCATTATAGAACAGAATATTTTTTTTAGAGACATGTAAGATCCGTAAGATTATATGTTTTAAGAAATTTCAATTAATATTTAAACAAAATCTTTACATATAATAAAATCCAAAATTTTGAGCTGAATGTAAGTGAAAATACCTGCAAGAAGCAAGAATCTATCCACGCAACCAAAGAAACACAAGTGGGTGAATCAAATTTATGGTTGAAAATGACGGAAGTCAAACCCTTGGCGTTCTCAGGAGTAGATTGGATTTAGCGGTGTTGATCGATGTTCTCAGGAAACCGCCCTCCCTATCGAGGGGAATATATGTTGACGACAGAAACACCAGAGCATTGAAAATACACCAGCAACAGCGCCAAGAGCGGAGGAAAGAGGTTGAGAGGGAAACTGTGTGGAGGAGAAGGAGACAGATCGGATTCCCAGGAGCTTTTTGCATGAGAAAAACGATGCAGAAGAAGAGCGAAGGGCACGTGGGCCGCATGCAAGCCTCACGTTGCCGACTTGGGAGTCTAGGGGCAAGTGGGCGGCGTGCGATCCCCACGTTGCCAATACAAGTTTTTTTAGAAGCCTTCCCTCCTAGGTGCATTGTGGAAGAGATCCCCAGGCCAGATTTGGATGACGCAGTCGATGATGGAGATGCGATGGCGAAGGAAGGTCATTGTAATGGCCAAAACGAAGCGAGGCGCGAGGACATAGGTGGAGGCATGCATGGACCTCTCCTCCGTGAGGAACACTTGTCCTTGGTGTTTGAGCTCCGCATCCACATGGCTGACCTGGAGCATCGAGCAAGCATTATGAGCCAGCGCTTGGACGTCTTTCTGGATGCCTACTCTGGCGCTCTAGCTCGGCGGAAGTGTCCCTTATGTGCTCAGTCTTTTGCCATCCCGACCGACCCCACAGGGAAAGCAACTGATGATGACAGGTCACCAACTACCTAGGCCTCTCATGTCCTATGGTTTTTAGTTTAGTGCTACTGTTTTATGTTTTATGGTTTTAGTTTTATGTTTTCTTAGACTCTGGGCACCTGTCCTCGTTTCCTCCGGGCAGGACAGGTGCCGACAGATTATAGCTGTTTAT
>JZKD02S1672974.1:361168-389755 GCA_000966675.3 Picea glauca | reverse complement strand
ATAAGAAGGTAATAAATGGGTTAGGTAGGGAGAAAAGGGAGGGGGAAATCGGTGAAGGAGGGATAAGGAAGGGAAGGATTTGGACGGAAGGCCATTCTACGGGAGGTTGGGGATGGATTTTGGGAGCTCTAGGATTTGCAGAGAGAGGTGAAATTTTGGGAGTGGGATTGTATCAGTGCACCAGGGTTGTTGGGGGTTTTGGGCACGGGGGCCAGGATATCCATTGATATCCTGGAGCTAGGAAGTTACCTAGTTGGCAGGGAGGAACTAGGTTTTGGGCAGTGTTTTACGGTGCAGCAGCGGTCAAGAAGGCATTTGGACAACGGACGGTTATTAGCATCAGGTTCAGGTATTTCAGATTTTGCATTTTTTTTAAATTGTTATAAAAATTTTGTTATGTGTTGTTAAATTTATAAATGCTTAGGTGCTCAATTAAAAGAATTATTGAATTTTGTTTGAAATCAGGTAGACATACTGTTATAGTTTATGAAATTATTTGACGTAAATTTTATTCGGCCCCTACACCGAGCTACTCCCTTCCCACTTCCGCTACATTCATTCACAAGATGCAGAATATAGCCGAGCGCCCTGAACTATCACGCCTCTATTGTGGTATAGCGTCTCGCTAAACTTCAGAAGTTTTTAGATCCCAATAAAAATTGTTAGGGTGATAAAATTGGCTCCAAATGGGGATATTATCCTCCCAGCGAGGTGGCAAAGAACTCGTAGACCCAGTTCCTGATCCATGGGGTTTTTCCCCAAAACATGTGTGTGTCCTACTCCTACCAAGCTCTATGCACTGCTTCCAACTGCATGGGGGACGTTTGAGTGCATTATTGAAAACTGACTGCATCTAGTGCTAGAAAAATCAAACTAGAAAAATGCTTTGTCGACAAGCTTATTTTCACATCCCTACGTACCCTAAAACTGTTGGGATGACCACTCGCTCAGGTGATGCTAAAGTGCCAATGCAGCCAATCAAGCAATTGGTTTCCTGATTTTCCTTTCACATTTTTTTCAAGCTGGTAGAAAAACGTAAAGGATGGCAGCTCAAAAAACAAATTGAATCCAAAATTTGAGCTTATGAATGAAGCAAATTCATCCTTCACTGAAGACTGTAATAGGATGGCCATCGGATCTTGAAAATCATGAAAAATTATTTCTCCCTGATGAGCAAAAACCGAAAGGCAAGTATCCTTCATCAGTGTTAGTTGTTTTTGCTCTATTTCTTCTGTTCTGAGAACATCTTTGAATGAAATGGCGATGATAGGTTTGTATGCTTGTCCATGCATATCAACAAAAATATTCATATATTCTTGAACATATTCAAATATGACAGCCATATAATATGCACCAAGGTTATCCTCTTGTTCATCAAACAACTCTGATGTGGTTTCATTAAATTTTTGGAAATTTGTTTGAGGACAACCACTTTGACTTTCTGGTGAATAAATAGAAATAAGTTCCTACTCATGCACTACTTCACAGTCCAGAGCTCTCACAGATGGATTTTCAAAACCCTGATTTTCAAATGACTTGAATAAAACTACCGCCTCTTCATTATCTTTTTGTGTTTCTGATGGGCAAATGCCATACACTGCTTCATCTATGTCATTTGTTTCTTTATTGCTGGAAACTTCCATAGATGCAATTTCATAATCTTCATCCATGTCTATGTTGCTTAAAAATTTAACCATGGTGTCCTTCTCAAGGGAAGAGAAAATAATTTGAAACACCTTTTCACGTTGAGAATCCATACTGATTTCAGGATGGAGAAAATGACCTTGAACAATACTTTCTGGAGAAACTTCTTCTTCCTTTTTAGGCTGATAGCTGAACATAGACTGCAAATCTGAGCTGACATGACCCTTTATGTGATTGTCCATAGAATTACCCTCACCACTCCATTCATGCTTGGAGGATCCCTGTCCTGAGATACTACAAATATTTTTCTTCAATAATTCGAAAGAAGCAAAACATAATTGTAGGGTTGTCCTACCTGATTTGAAATCGTCTTCAATTCCATTGCCAACATATGGTTGTATTTCAGCGCACACAATAGGGTCTCCAACTGCATGAAAATAATGTTGCGACATCTTTTCATTCTGCTCCATTGATCTGGCATGGCTTTGCATAAGCACAGATTATTTTTCTTCGATGATGATTTTAGTATTTTCTTTCAGAAATTTGAAAGAAGAAAAGCATAGAGGTAAGGAATTCCCCTCAACCAATTCAATACTTTCTTCTTTGAAATTGTGATATGCAGCCTGATTGCTTTCATTATACTACTGAAAAGGAACATTTTCTGATAGAGAACATGTGGTTGATTGTTCCAGGGGGTCAACATCGTAATCATCATATTCATCATATCTAGGCAAATTATTAACATATGCCATGTCATCTAACAAGAACAAACTTAGCACATCAACTTGTTCTTCAACAAGCTGCTTTTCACACTCATATTCTTGACTATCTACAAATGAATACATAAAACGATCAGCCCTCTGCTCATCATGGAATGGATCAACAGCTCCTCTTTCGAAAAGTGGGATGTAATTTTTTGCAAAATCATTAGCATTGGAAACTTCAAGAGGACCCATGATATTGTCAATTCTATGCTCAAGATTCCAATCAACTATTTTTTGTTCATTTTCAAATCATGTCCTTGAACATTCAACCCCTCATTTTGGGTTTGTTTACATGCTTGGATGTTGTGTTGAATGTCCTGAGCATCACTAAACATTTTTTGTAAGGACCCAGGTCTTCTTTCCATCAGGAGGAAAGAAAAATATGGATGAAGAGAAGTTGCGTAATGGAGCATGGCAGTAGCTTCAAAGGGTTGAATTTATTTGGAAAAATTATAATAGACTCTAGAGAAATTTCTACTGAATATAGAAATAGATTCATTGTTGCATCTTTTCAAGGCGTAAAACTCAGTGAGTTGCATCTCTAAGGATTTCTCCTTGCCCCAAAATTAAAAAAAAAAAAAACTTCTTCAATTCCACCCATGAGTTGATGGTTTCTGGGTGTAAGTGTTTGAACCAGTGTTTAGTGTCTCCTTTAAAGGATTGAGAGAAAACTCTCATACACACATTTTCATGGTCAATCTCGAATAAATCTATAAAATTCTCAAACCCTTGAATGTGATTTTCAACAAATATGATACTCAATTCTCCGTCGAACACAGGTAAGAACTCATAGTAATTTGAAGGGAAATCATGAAGGGTTTGGGATATCTTTAAGGGTATATATCTATGGCGGGCCTTAGGGGGTGTTGGGCCAAGAACAGTGAGAGAGACATTGGTCTGAGTCTCACGGGATTCATCAACTTGGTCATTGTCATTGTGTGGCCTAGGTGAAGCCTTTTTATCAGAACCAGCGACAAGGCGAGGGTATGCATGTGCAATGTATAGAGGAGGAAATATAATTTTAAGTCTTTCATGATCATTATTAAGATACAATAGGTAAAAGAAAGCTTGTTTGGCATTTTCAAGGAAGGAGCAGATGAAACTTAAAATGAAAAGTAAAATGATTTGTAAGAGGTCCCATTTCAAGTACCTGTTTTCCTTCATGATGCCCTTCCTTTCCCCTGTCAAGGGGTTTCATCTTTCAGTGAAGTTTCAGTCTCACGCTTGAAGTATTCAGAGCAGGGTCACCTCTTGGAAATTCAGGATTATTTTATCAGTGGAGTCGCCTTTGAACCGAAGTGGAGTTGCCTGAGTAGGAATACAACCAATGTGTGCCTAAGTGTCTGCCACTCTCAGACCCTAGAACTCAACCATGTCATTCTTCCCAGGGAAAAATTTCCAATTTCGTCCCTGGCAACGACGCCAAAATGTTAGCACTCTGTAAATTTGTCCAGTTGAATAGACAAACGACAGAGGTAACTACTTCAACCTACTTTAGAGCTGAGGCACTAGCCTGCTCAACTTAGAGAGGGCTCTCTTGTGTCACTTGATACATCTATGGAAATCGGTGGCTAGAATTGGTTTGTTTTGGGGTTTTAATAAAGTTGTTGAAGAGATGAAGATGACCTTTGGGCTATGGGGTCAAGAATGTAGGATGTATTTCCAAAACATGAAAACAATCAAGAGGAAAAGGCTAAATGAGGAAGTTACTTATGAGTTTATGCTTGAAAATTTTAGATGGTATCAGAAGAAAAGAAACACAACTATTATCATAGAATTATAGTAATGAATTCTAAAATAGTTTAGAAGAGATGAACATAGTCTAAATCGTCAAGCTGAGAGCATCGAATAATGAATTCTGTACTTTTAGTTTCTCAATTTAGACAGAAGAAAGCAAAAGGAAAATATAGAATAACAGGAATCACATACTATGAGAGAAAACAAGATTCATAACACCACCAATTAGAATCTTTTCATAAAAAGTCCCAAAATCTGCCTCTACACCCATGTATTCATTCCAGCCCTAGAGATTTATAAAGTTTTCCTGCATAGAGGGCAGGCTCCTCTTTTCTCCATCCTTCTATAATCGTAAGGCCAAACATATAGAGAGGAATTTCATATGGAATTTAAAACGTTCCAACTTCCTCATAATTCTAAAAACAGATATGAATTACAAAAAGGAAGAACAGTTGTATTATTTAAAGGGACCGTTAGTAATTGGTCTATCATATCATGACTCCCTTCTCTTAAGCTGACATTTTTCTAGAACTATCTGAAATACACCAAAATTTTACCTAAGGATTCACCTCAGCTTGGAAATTTCTTCCTCCAGGGTACTCCACCAATCGAAATTTTCCCCAACGCTCTCTATCATCTCGGTTTTGGCCTTTGATTTCCTCCTTTTTCTCCTCTTCTTCTTTGTGGCTGGGTGGAAAGTGTTGTCTGTGTGTTCATTTATGACAATATCCCTTATAATGGGGTTTAATCTTACTCCCATCTCTATCTCAGTTTTAGGTTCGATATGAAATTTAGTCGCCTGCATCTACAAGAACCATCTTTCATTCTTATTTATTGACCCGCCTGGTACCTTAGCTGAGAACCCAATTGCGCTAGACGTCGTTTGACGGATATTATCCATGCTTTCCGAACTTTGCAGAGACCTTGATTTGGCCACCCTTTGGGTTTACAGAATTCAGGAGCACAGGCCAAGCTTATTTTTCTTACGCATAAGATGACAATTTCCCAGAATAGGATAAAATGATTCATATCTGGGATTTTGATGTTTTGTGTGCTTTGCTAAAAAATTACTGTCACAGTACCTTGGTTTTCCACACTTCATCAATCCACCTCGAATGATGAGCCTTGATTTAGTTATGCAGCGGCATCCTTTTGGTACGTTATCTAGGAAAGTCCCTGGACCGGTGATGTGAGGTGATCTGACCAACCGCCACGTTCCTCGTGAGCTATTGACATGATGTTTTGAAACACATGACAATGGGGCCATAGGAAAAGTGGTTTTTGGCAATCCGTCGTCTCCCCCGTTGCGTGTGTAAGAGTGCCACGTGTTCCCCGTCGAAACCAGAGTAGTTTTCCCTGTTCTTCCTTCGCGATGTTAAGTTTTGTGTTATTTTTTTGTCCGATGTAGGCTTCGACCGTAGATCTGAGATTCTTCAAGATTGACGGCCTGCCGAGCTAATTCATTCCCATGTCCACTACATTCGTTCACATGCTGCAGAATATAGCTGAGTGCCCTAAACTATCGCGCCTCTACTGTGGTATAGCATCTCGTTAAACTTCATAAGTTTTTAGATCCTGATAAAAATTGTTAGGGTGATAACAAATACAACAATCAACTTCAAGATTTTATTCATGGAGATTTATTTCTTCATTTAATTGAATTAGTAAGTGATAGTGAACCATTAGGTGTGCAAGTAAGTATCCCAACCATTATTGTCACTGTTATACTATTTTCAATTTATGCAAGTGTGATCCCATTTGGGTACTAGGGATGTAACAAGTGGTATCAAAGCTTCAATCAAGATTTTTTGGTGTTTTTTCGTTAGATCTTAAAAATAAAAGAGAGAAGAAAATGACAATAAATTACTACTGTTTCACCGATCAGGGTTGAGTTTCAAGAGCACTGCCATATCTTTATCAATGAAAAGAGAGAGAGATTCTAGCTACAATTGAAGGGAAAAAGGTATGTGGATTCCATAAACCTAGAATATTATGGAATCTGCATACCCTTTTCCATAGAATATACTAACTAGATCCAAAAACCAAACACATGAAATATGGTACTACACATATAATATATTATCAAAGAAAAAACAAGATACATGAAATTCCAACATTTGAACAAAAATTTACAAGTTAAATGAGTACATCAATAAAAAAAAGCATACTAACCTTGCAAGTTCAAAATCCAAGCTATGTGGATCGAGAATTGGATTTTTTCAACCGGTGGGTGACAGAAAAAATAAAAAGCTCAAACAAAAGCCACGAACAGTGTCGCAACTATAGCAATTGTGTCACAAAGTCTCTTAAAGTTAGGTATATATAGATCAACTAGTCAACTAGTCGTTAACACCGACCAATGAGATAGGCAAAACTTTCATGGAAATAGCAATGAACTTTTGTGGCAATCGCGATGAACTTTTGTGGAAATAGCGAGGAAAATCCTGATCAAGTTAAAAAAACTTATTCGTGGATATAACGACGAACTTTCATGGCAATATCGACGAAAATCTCACCCTATTTAAAAAAAACATGAAAATAATGGAAACGTGGAATAATCCACTCATATGTAGTAGTGATGGATGTTAATTTCTTCAATTTTCTCTAATCCATCTTTCTCATTTTGTTCGCCATAATTGTCTTTCTCAGTATCGACTAATGCATCATCAAATACATGCCTTAATATTGGATCATAATGTATGACAAACAACCATTTCGAGTCCAGACTATCTTCATAGAAAAATACCTACACATGAACGAGTACATACATATATTAGACGTATGTTATAACAATTTTATTGATTCATAAACACATGTATATATTCACAATAAACAATGTATTAATACATTATTGATCACTACCTCTTATTGCAGTTTGAGTTAAAGAAATACTTGCTCACAATGAATTGGTAGAACATAAGGCTCCTTATCCTTTGGTAGGAACCTTGAGGAATCTATAGAAAACAATACACTATGGGTATCTTTTCTTCATGTCCTCTCAAATGTTGCATACCATCTACACTTAAAAATACAAAATTTAAAAGAGTGATAATCCAACTCAATAATTTCTTGTATTTTCCCAACATATTGTAAATTTCCTTCAATAATATTCTTATCTTTTGAGCTTGATCGACTGGATTGCTTGAATTCAACCATGATGCCACAAGCAAAGGATCGTCTCTTTACATCTACATGTTCTACATGATAATTTCGACCATATGCCCACATTGTTGGATATTTCCCCGTCTGTGAAAGGCCATTTATTTCGGTTAAAACAAATAAAATGATGAATATTAAAATAGTTAATAGTATCAAAACTGTAAAGAAACAACATTTTATAAATTTCCAACTGTACCTTTCTTTCACATTCTCTAGACATGTTGATTTCATATTTTGTTATGTTTCAATATATACCTGCATCTTCTATTTGATTTTGAATTTGTTCAATAACCCATTCTACTGTGCAATATTTTCCCCATTCCTCTTGTAGATATGTAGGATATGGGGTGTTCCTTGGTTTTGATCTCTTAAATTGTTTCCTTTCTTCTAACACGTCTTCTCTTTCTTTGTCATACAAATCAATAAATTTGTTCATAAATTCCATGTGGTACATAATGAACTTGTCGATTATAGCACTTTCGTCTACACCTATTACATGTCAGCAAGTTTATTTCAAACTTCAAAGGCCATTTTGTTAATTTGACAGATAAATTACAGATTAAATTAATTATTGCAATAAAAACAACCACAATGAAAATGAGTTTACTTACTAATTTCTACTTGAACACCATTAGATTGTGGTTTTTCTCCATCAATAATATATGATGCTCGTTATTTATCCCAGATTCGTGCCCCATCTTCGAAATCCTTACCAAGGAATTCACATAGGAAGAAAAATTCTTCATTCAATACATACCCTTCATCCATGTAACCCTTTGGATGTGCCTTTTGTCGAACATTTCCTTTTAGATTTTTCATATATCTCTCAACGAAAAACATCCACCTCGTTGATACGACACTCGCCAATTCAATGTCATCGAATAGGTGCATAAGTAAATGGAATTATAGGTCCATGAAACTTGTAGGGAGATCCTTCTCAAATACACATACAATTTCTGCAATTTTCTTCTTCCATTTTGGCACTTCACATTCGTGGATATCCTTGGATGTCACCAACCTAATATAAGAATAGTAAATTATTATGAACCTTTAGGAAAAAATTAAAATGAAATACAATATCTATATGTTTCTCACACATGAACATTCCATACCACATACCTTGCAAATGTTGAAAATTTACTTACGACATTCCTCAAGTCAATGGTAAGACATGAATCCCCCCTAATTGCCAATGGCACGATATGCTATCAAACAAATTTATGAAAGGTCATTAGTTACTTTTGTCATGCAATAGAATATCATAATATATAAATGATGTTATATAATGCCTTCATAAAATTATGAAAATCATGGGATTTAAATCTTGTGATATGTCCATCAACTGTAAAAGATTTAACCAATGATGACCCATATCTAGTAGGTGTCCTTATTTAATGTGAGAAATTTTTTAGTTGGTATGGCATACGATTCATTTTCCCTATTTGGAAACAAATTCTTTCTATCTAATTTGTTACGTGAAAGATCAATATCTCTCCTTGAAGACAAGGTGTCCTTCTCTTTGCCTGATACATGTCAAAATATTGAATATGGGAAATTGTTTAATATGTGCATAGGATCTAATAGGTGAGATATTAATAGATCCTTCCAGTAAGGGAGATCATAAAATATGGACTTCCTTTTCATCCCTTCTGACATCTTAATTACAAATTGTTCTAGTTCTTCAATAGAATCACCACCATCAAAAAAATACTTCCAAGATTTCAATTCAACATTTTCACACTTCTTAAGCCAATCAGTTGAACCCATAATCATGGGAGGGCCTCTATTTTCAAATTTTCCATCAAATTGATTCTTATGGTGGTTTCTAAACCTATGATATCGTGGTAGAAAAACCATGTTGTTTGCATAAATAATTTATGTAGATATTTAGAATATCGCCCTTGAAATTTTTTTGCACATCTTGGACATGAAAATATCCCCTTTGTTTGAATCCTTGCAATTCAAAAAGTAAGGTTAATAAAATACAAATTATAGTATAAAATTGAGTATGAGAACTAAGATGAAAATAAATTATTAGTGTAAATACATAAAAAAATATTGCCTTACCGGAACAAACACCAAGTCCTAGGAAATCATGAATAGTCCAACATAGCACACCATACAACATTAAGGACCTATTTGATGGAGGACGTGATATATCATACATTCTTACACCTTTCCATAGCATTTGCATCTCATCAATAAAACTCACAATATAAACATCCATGTTTTTAACTTGATTTTTTCCTTGAACAATGAGAGTCAACATAAGGTTCTCCTTTCTAACACTCGTCCATGGGGGAATGTTGTATACTATCAATCCTACTGTCCAAGCACTATAATTTGAGCTCATGAAATAAAATGGGCACACTCCATCAATTGTAAGACCAAACCTTTTACTATAGGGTTCATATTTGAATTTTCTTGGCCATTTTTCCTCTATGTGTTTCAATGCTTTGAATTCGACCAGAATTGGCATGAATCCATATTTACTCCTATTCTTTGCATTCTAGTCCATTAATTGTGCAAGTGACTTGCAACGAAACATTCATTGAATTCTATGTATAATTTTCATGGGACGTAAAACCTTCTTTGGAACTGTAGGACCTTGTACATCTATACGATATATATTCTCTTTGCATACAGGGAATTATACCTTGTCTTGATATTCATCTCTGTATAAAATGCAATAATTTATACATGAATGATTATTTTTATATTCAATCCCCAACTCAACCAACAACAGATGTGCCTCTATGAAATTTGATGGCAACACATTCTCTTCAGGAAATATTTTGGTTTTTAGTGCCCTGTAAGATTTCCAAATATTAGATCAATTGAATTTTTTACCTATGATGAACATGTTTTATATGTCAATATATATTAGGACTATTCATAAAAAAATTGCATTCACCAATTGACAATGCATTGTAAGAAATATATTTCAACTCACTTCAATAGGGTGGTGAATCCTTGGTCTGACCAACCAAACAATGACTTGATTTCTAATCATATTAATGTGCATGCCAGTTTTGAGGTTCTACTTGCACCAGATTTGAAAACATGTGTCTTTGTTGCTTGCTTGATTGAGTCTTTCAGGTTAATATCATCAACATTACGTTGGCGGTAATTACCCCTGTTGTCATTGTTACTTTCATCCATATGATCATTTTTGTCATCATTGTTTCCATCCCCAAATAAACCTGTAAGAATTCCATTCAATCATTCTTCATGTACTGCATTTTCACTATCATGATCATCATTAGTAAGGCTAGGTGGCATGTCTTCAGTGTATGCTAATCTCATCAGATGGTTTGGATCATCCCATCCAAATCTCAATATACTAGTTGGATCTTGGGTATTAGTAGCCATTATTTCATCATCATCTTCTACCTATCAACAAATGCAACCATTATTTAATGTTTGGCAACAATTGGATAAATCATAAATGCATCAATTTCAAAGAAATATAATCAAATATGGCTTAAAAATTATAATATAAAAGGTATGAACATATATACATCAATATAATAGTCTTGACCAACCTCTTTTTCAGTACAATTATTTTTTTTGTCTGAAGGATCCATTGTCATATCCTCTTCCACACACTGTGTTCTTTGTGATTTAATAGTTTTAGGTCCACACCCACATGCATATGTCTTTTTTCTTTTTTTATTTGAATGCTTAGGCTATGCACTTGCTCCAATATCCATCTGAAATAATCAACAACATGCCTCATAATTTATTTCAAGACTAGATAATACACTATAAATTTTAATAATACTGTGGAAAAGGATGGATGTATCACAAAATTCTTCCTAAGATAAGTCAAAATTTGATTACATGTTGTCATGTGACATCCATTGTGTCCTTATTTGATATGACACGATCTATTGCCATGGTCTCGTCTGGCCCCTATAATACACTTCATAGTCCATGATGTTTAGTAAACCAATTATATAATTTCAATCAATATGTTATCCAACACAAAACCTCACTTTACTCATATATTTGACATATTGATATAACATAGTTTATATAACTATATATCTTCTATGTTGTAGAATTTGTGAATTCATAAACACCATACTCCTTTGGTTGAGGTTGATTTGTCTTCTTACCTTTATTGTATCTACATATTTTGTATCTGATTCTATGGCCACCCACTTTTATGTCGTTGATTTAGTAGGGATACGTCATCCACATCGTTTTTCCATGGCCTCCTCTAGATCTTGTAATACACAACAATGACAATAGTCACATAACATCTATGCACCGAGATAATGTTGTTGATATTTTCTTGTTTTGATATTATATTATTTTCAACTTTTCCATCAAATTGATTCTTTCCTTGCCTTGGAATCCCATGCATTGCCTTGACATTCCATTGCTATCCATGTCATGCCTTTTAATGACAAGCCATGCCTTGCATTGACATGACTTTCCTTTCCTTGACATGCCATGCCTTTCCTTTCCTTGACATGTCATGCCTTTCCATGCCTTGACATGCCTTTCCTTTTCATTCCATGCCTTTCCTTGACATTCCTTTCCTTGACTTGAAATTCCTTTCCTTGACATGCCTTTCCTTGCCTTGACATGCCATTTCCTTGACTAAAGAAATTTCCTTGATGCATATTCTCATAAATCTCAATAAAGCAATATCACCATGGCAATATTTCTGTGCAACCGAGATCTTGAGCCAAGTTTGGAATTTCAATATGTACCCACCATGTTGTACATATTACCATGGAATTGTTCGTCAATATCATAAGCATTATCTCATGGAATACAATCAACGAGCTCATACTTGAACCTAAAGACTTGCCTTGATATATCTTTTATTGGTTTGCAACAAAAAATTTGTGGCAGTAATAAATATTTTCTTTCACCTTGACTTAAAAACACATTAGTATAAATCTATTCATCACATCCTACTCACAATCATGTTGCCATCAATATTTCAATCAAGATTTATCTCCATACCATCAGCAGTCTAAAAAATTCATTAAAATACAATGAGGAACCAAGTTAAAGAAGAAAAATTCACTTAGGTCTTGTTCCTTTTATCGTAAAGGTAGACATCTTGATGAAGATTGCAGGAAGAAGATGCAACCATTGAAAGAAACCGTGAAAACACATAATATTGGATTTGATACTTCCTCCTCTTCTACTTCTTCTACAAATATTGTTCTTTTTGTAATGGCATGTCAACCAAATCATGAATGGATTTTAGACTCAAGGGATTCTCATCTTATGGTTAATAATAAGGACTTTTTATCTAGTCTAGAAGTTTGTACAACCCAATAGAGTTTTTTGGATGATAGTTATTCTTTGGATGTTATACATGGAGAAAAAAGAGATCTTTGTAATGTTAAATTTAACAATGTATTATAAGTTCCTAATTTAACAATGTATAGAGTTGGATTTGGTCTATTGGTGGCATTCTCATACACCATGCTTAACCATTGTGAATCATTTTCATTTAAGTTTCTTCCACCTTTGATGTCTTGGAAGGCCTTATCCAACTCGACCTTCTTAGTGAAATCTACTATGGGTAGGATTTAGAGGAACCTTTGAGTTAGAGTCCATGTTAGTATGGAAAATTGTACGGGATCCAAAATATTCAAAGCTATCATATTATCCCCTTTATCTACCAAATCTAGTAATTCTCTTTCTATAGCCCCCAGTTTTTCATCATATTTTCTTCAGCTATGCAAAACCAAATTATCATCCCAAGGGGAGGGTAGCCCACATGTCTCCATATATGGCACATCATTCATGAAAATGCAAAAGGTTTATGATATGAACCTTTTTTTCCACCTCATCTCTATTTTCATCCAAAAAATGCCTCATTTATCAATGTAGCTCATCAAATTCTGATTAGAATTCCAACTTCTTTCTAAGTCAAGGAATAACTCTCATAATTAAATCTCACATAAAATCTTTAATACTTCTCAATTTTGGCCTTGTTTATTCATTTCTTTTATTTTTTCAACCAAGGCCCATGCAAGGCTAACCACCTATTTAATCTATTGATTATTATCTTTCATATGCCTTTAATTCCCTAACCAATTCATCTATCATGTCTTTCAATTGATTTGTATTTGGATCTTTGGTCATGGCATGTATGGGAACTAGAGACAAATACTTTTTTTGTTCTATGTTGAGTCTAAATTCAAGAGTGAAAATTTCTACTCTTGATACTTCTAATTGTGATTTCAGGGAGTAATTTATCCTTTTCAAAGGTAGTCTTGACACACAACAACCCTATTGGTTGTTGTGCATGCACAACAACCAATAGGGTTGTTGTGTGTCAAGACTACCTTTGAAAATGATAAATTACTCCCTGAAATCACAATTAGTATATCTAGTATATATACCCATACTAAAATGCATGATTTGAGGATTCATATGGGCACAATGCAACCACATTAATTGGAATTAGGATAGAATACCAAATTTTGAGAATTTTCTAGAAATCATGAATAAAAAGGAGAAATGGCATTGACTAACTACCACCAAGATTCATTGTTAGAAGTATTTATGTTGGCCCACAACCTTGTTTCCACATATATATATTTATTTTGACTTACAATTGTTTCTATGAGAAAACCATTGATGACACAGACCCTTGTTATTTGATCAAGACTCTTATCAAGTCCTCCCTTTCCAAACAAAGAAGACTTGATGGGCATTTTCATGAACAATACAAAGAAAGGAGAAAGGGAATTCTTGGCAGACACTTTTTGAAGTTGAAAACAAATATGGGTTTAGACACTACTAAACAATACAACCACATTACCATCACACAAAATCCCTAAAATATAGAGGATATTATGATAGTGAATTTGTTTTATTTCTTTATACAACAAAGAGAAATTCATATTCAAGGTTGTTATGATTTGTCTACATGTCTTATTTAAGATATGAAAATGGGACATTATTTTTCTTGTTGAGTGGAGGAATTATTCCTTATCTCTAATACTATTTAGAAGCTTCCTTCCATGCATCACAAAAACTATTTAATTCTTAGAGCGGAACTAGTTGATGAAAATAAGTGAGTGTTTTGGAAAGCAGTTAAGAAATTATGTTGTAGCTAACATTACACAAAAAATTAAAGGCCTTTACTTTTATAATTCATTTAAGATTCTATTTTTGGGTTGAAGGCCACAAAATATGCATTGATAAGGGGTCCACTCTTCTTGCGATTTGGGTTTCCAACACCATTTTATTCAGGATAGGAGAATTTTTTTTCCAAAATTAAAACAAAACATGTTTTTAAAAAAGGGCCATGGATAGAAATACACATGTGTCTTAATGAATTTATCAAATTCTTTCACTTTCTTTTTTGAATTTATTAGAGGTGAACAAGCAACTTGAACTTGAACTTAGTGATGACAGTTTTTGTTCTTTTGGAGGTGACTTAAATGCCAACAATATTATCATTCTCTATCATTGCCTTGTGGGCCTAGTTATCAACTAACATAATTATGTGTTAGGCCAAGTAAAGTTTTAGCCTTGACTACAGAGTTCCTCTAGCTATTATGGTGCTTTTACTTTCTTTCAAGGTTTGATGGATTAGTCCTTATGTGGTTCATGGAGCATGGACTGCAGAGCATCAAGCTCCCATCCTCTGAGCCATGCCTTTGTGTAGCTTAAATATTTTCATAACCTTTTCCTTTCACATTTTTCCAAAGGTTTATATGCACTTTTACATATGGAATTGGACAACAAACAAGGATACCATGGAATGGGACAACATGCAAGGATACCATGGCAGTATCTTGGTCTCTAATTTTCATGTGTCAAGTTCAAATATTCCAATAGGAATACATGGGAACAGTAATGATGCATTTTTAGATATTGGATGATAGTGATAGAAAATTAACTATATGGAAAACTACACCCTCTTAACTCATAACCAAATATTGAGAGGAATTAAATTAAAAGGAAAGCCAATGGTTGCATAGGGTTTCTCACCTCAATAGATTATATGGATATCCATTAGTTATAAATGTTGTTATGTAGTAGAGAGAGCACCTACAAAGGGATAGCTTCAAGGATTGAGGCACCTCCATGCAAGGGCTTTGAGTAGTATCTTTCAACTTACCAAGCCAACAATTGGTCCAAAGGAAACTGGGAATGACCAAAGGGTTCAACCACCATCAATCAAGTTAGGAGGGGAGATCATAGATCAATCTTTATATCAAGGTTAACCACCATCAATCAAGTTAGTAGGGGAGATCATAGATCAAGCTTTCCCTCAAGGTTAGAGTCTTTGTTGGGCCTTTTGTCTTCATGCAAGAACCCATAAAACCTAGGAAGGAAACCATGTCTACTTTATTGACAAGGGAGAAAGGCCTGCATCATCCTTTTCATTGTCAACAAGAGAATCATGAAGGCCACATGTAAGGCATGTAAGTTACACCTCATTACAAGTGGATGAACAAGACTCAAAGCCCAACAAAAGGAAATTACAAAGAGTCACCTCAATTGATTATATGGTTTACAAAGATTCACCTCTATTATTAATTTTCATTTTCCTTTACTATTCAACTCTAAATTGGGAGCCATTAACGCCGAATTTAGCACCGTCTAATGGAAAAAATATAATCAACTTTGGGCGCTAAATTCGACACTAATGGCACCCAATTTAGAGCTGAATAGTAAAGGAAAAAGAAAATTCATAATAGATCCCTCTCATAGCACAAAATTCATTATTAAGATTTGGATAACATGAAATTAAAGAAAACATTCATGCAATAGAGCTCGCGCGCACCCAAAAGAAAGTGTTTGTGCATTCTTGAATCTCCATTCACGATTTTAGATCTCGCACACACCCAAAAGAAAACATGTACACCAATGTGTAGGTAATATAATGTCCCCATGCATTGTAAAAAAAATCCCATACCCAAAAGAACCACCCAGAGAAAAGGAAAGGGAAAGCGTGAGAAGATCCTCACCTGCAGAGACAGAGGCAGTTGATCGACGTAAAGGAACAGTAAGAAGGCAGGGGAAAGTGTGGGAATATCCTCACCCACAGAGACAGAGGCAGTTGTTTTATGCAAAGGAATAGTAAGAAAGCATGGGCAAGCGTGGGAATATCCTCACCCGCAGAGACATAGGCAGTTGATCGACGCAAAGGAACAGTGAGAAAGATCATTGATGATCTATATCCACCCACAAATGATGAACTGAAAGTAACAGTAAGAAAGAACCACCAACAGATTATCTATATCCACTTGATTGCGTTGACCCATAACCAATTGAGTGATTTATAATCCCGCAGGTTGTTTCAACGCATACAGAGTAAAGAGAGGGATTTTCCACAGTCATGAGGAAAACAATTCTCCCTAGGATGTCAAAAAATGTCAAGAAATAGAGGGAAACAAGCAAAGCAATCTAATTCTTTCCATAATGAGGTATTTCATACTCAATTTATATATTTTTGCATGTTTCGATTGCTTGTTTGAATTGTATTTTTTATCTTTTTATTTCAAAATTATAAAAGAAGAAATACCCTCTGTATATAGAGGGTTTTTTGTTTTTATTTTTAAATTTAAAATAAGAAATTTATTGTACATATATATGGACATGACCCAGAGAAACTAAAAGAGGTGTGACATCACCCCCCCCCCAAAAAAAAAAAAAAGTATTTTTGAAATTTAAAATTTGTTGGAAAATTAATTTGTTTTTAGTAAATTCGAATTTGGAATTTTTTTTCCATTTATGGAAATTCTGAATTTTGAATTTGATAATTGTAATTAATTATTATGACTGTTGGGCAGAGATCTGATTTGACCCAACTAACTATTTGACTATGACACTTGTATGAGAACAGAATATTTTATATTGATTGTAGGAGGACAAATGGAACAACCATGTTAAAATCAGTTGACCATGACTCCATGAGTGGGGAACATGTTGGAACTACCTCTGGGCTAATTGTTACAAGTGGGAAATCAGTGATTTGGCCATTGGTAGCCCCTGAAAATCAGGGATTTAGAAAGCTGCAAAAATTCCCAAGGGGGGGAAAGAAAGACCTAGGCAAAAAGGATTTTTGTTAAATAGCATATGGGAGAAGGCAGGATGTTGCCTAGTATGTTGGGGAAAATATATTGTTGGGTTATCTTCCTGTTATGAGCACCAGCATCTAGCCGGCCTATTACAGCCTTTACCAGTACCAGAATGGAAATGGGAGACCATATTGTTGAACTTTATAACAGGTTTGCCTAAAACTAGGAAACAAAATGATTCTATCATGGTTGTAATTGATAAACTCAGTCAGTCTGCACACTTTATTCCTGTAAAGTCTACTTTTAAAGCTATAAACATTGCTAATATTTATGAAATAAATTTTTAGACTGCATGGAATTCCTAAAATGGTGATTTCAGATAGAGACGTAAAATTCACATCCGCTTTTTGGAAAGAATTGTTTGCAGGGCTAAATACTAATTTGAATTTCAGTATGATTTATCACCCACAAACGGATGGACAGACCAAAAGGACAAACCAAATCATAGAGGATATGCTCTGCATGTACGTAAGAACAAAACCAAACAAGTGGGAAGACTATCTACACTTGGTAGAATTTGCATATAATAATGGGTACCAAACTTCGGCTAAGATAAGCCCTTTCGAGGTACTGTACGGCAGGAAGTGTACGACTCCAATTAGCTAGGAAAATCCGGTTGAAAGACTCATGGTTGGACTAGAGATGCTCCAAGAAATGGAGAACATGGTAAGGAAGGTACAACAAAACTTAAAAGAAGCACATGACTAATAGAAGAGCTATACAAATCAGAAAAGAAGACACTTGGAATTTCAAGTGGGAGACCATGTTTATTTGAAGGTCAAAGCCCGAAAAATTTCGTTGAAGTTAGGGAACTGTGCTAAGGTGGCACCCATATTTTGTGGGCCTTTCGAGATACTAGCTCAAATTGGACCCGTAGCATACCAACTTGCACTTCCAGCTAATCTAAGAATTCATAATGTATTTCATATTTCTTTGTTGAAAAGGTATGTTCATGACCCTACTCATACGATTGATTGGAACTTGGTGCAGGTGGAAACCGAAGGCGAGTTCCAAGTGGAACCCCACAAATTCTGTACCGGAGAGAAATAACACTTTGGAACAGAGTCGTCGCTCAGGTAAAGGTGCAATGGAAGCACTTTAGTCCTGAGGAGGCCACTTGGGAGTTGGAGGGAGATTTGCAGAAATCTCATCCAATCCTGTTCCAAGAAAGGAATGAAGACTGAGGACAGTGTTTTATTGAAGGGGGAAAGGATGTGACATCCCCCCCCCAAAAAAAAAATGTATTTTTGAAATTTAAAATTTGTTGGAAAATTAATTCATTTTTAGTAAATTCGAATTCGGAATTTTTTTTCCATTTATGGCAATTCCGAATTTCGAATTTGATAATTGTAATTAATTATTATCACTGTTGGGCAGAGATCTGATTTGACCAACTAACTATTTGACTATGACACTTGTATGAGAATGGAATATTTTATATTTATTGCAGGACGACAAATGGAACAGCCATGTTAAAATCCGTTGACCATGACTCCATGAGTGGGGAACATGTTGGAACTACCTCTGGGCTGATTTTTACAAGTGGAAAATCAGTGATTTCGCCATTGGTAGCCCCTGAAAATCAGGGATTTAGAAAGCTGTGAAAATTTCCAAGGGGGGAAAGAAAGACCTAGGCAAAAAGGATTTTTGTTAAATAGCATATGGGAGAAGGCAGGACATTGCCTAGTATGCTGGGGAAAAGAGATTACTAGGTTCTCTTGCTGTTATGAACACTATTGATGGAGTGTGAGGCAAGAGGAACCTGCTGGAACTGAAAGACATTACTGAGGAGGAGTTTTTATTTTCCAAGTTTTCCCTCATGGACTCATGGTCAATCTAGGGGGTGAACTGTGCAAGTGATTTTGGCTGCTCTGTTCTACGTTTGGGAGGAACGTGGTTGTTCCCTTTGTCTTCCCATGAGTTGGTTCAGATATGTTACGCTAATCCTTCTCTGTCTAAATGATTTTATATCTGATGCACTGTACTTGTTAAATCCGAACTAAAATAATTTTCATTTCTTTCTTTTGTTTTAATGATCGTATATTTGATGTAAGGTACTTGTTGTATCTAAAATTAACTATTTATATCGTTGTGGGATGCATTAGTTATAGATGGGGTAAAATCATTAAAGTCTATATGTACCCAATAACCTGAGCGAAAATTGTTCTTTTATATGAATATGTGCAGTCCATTTTCCTACAGAATAGTTTATAAATCATTTTCTGAAATCATTTCCTGACAGCCCTTTATGATTGAATTAGAACCTGTATGAAAGTCAGGAATTATTTGATATCCTCCTAGAATAATCAAATGGATTTGTATGTTTAAATTCTAAAAATGTCCCCTGAAATAAAACTTTAAGAAGAATCATATATGTATCAATGAACTTGAAAGAATATACCTATTTACAGGTATACATCTAGATCTGTAATTAAATCATTTAAGTAGAATTATATATGCATCAATGAACTTGAGTGAACTGTTCTACTTACAGGTATACATTTGACTTTGCAATTAAATTCCTAGGCAGAATTTCCTAAGCAGATTTATCTATATAGTTGAACTTGAATAGAACCATAACGATGAACTATAGGGGAATGAACATAACTAAGGGATCCAGTCACCCTAAATCTAATGGTATAATTCTACGAATTTCCTATTACACGAATGAAAGGTTATGTATGTTGGTATCCTACTATAGGAACATAAATAATGATTTTATAACTAATACAATATCGACGCATGACGCAAATAGAACGTATACATCTTATATATGCTTGAATGGTAACTATTGTCTATACAAAGGTAGGGTATTCCAATTCAATTATGTTGAGAGTCTTGTTGAGAGAAAAAAAAGTTCTTAAATTTTCATGACTGTAGCATTACTACGCTTTCGGGCAAACAATTGTAAGATTGTAAGACATCCTTTAAATTTCTTTATTCTTCACATCTTCCTGGAAACTATTAGGAAATTACAGAGTAAACTCAATCCATTATGAACAAGAAATTGCTAGAAGGACAATAATCGACAAACTCCAAAATTTGGAGATGTGAAACCCTCTCCCTTGAATGATCACTTTTGGATAAGCTCGAAAGGAAAGAACTGCATTAACGAGAGAATATTCATACAGATAATAATAAAATCAAGAAAAGATGGTTCATGTAGCTTTCAAATAGAGATTCCTGAGTACATTAAATTGCAGAGGTAACAAATAGAACGCTGAGAATAATTTTCTGAAAACATTTCTTTAAACCAACATGTTCGCTTTGATGATAAGTATGGCATATTAAAGAATTCCCTCTAATAGAAAACTTGGAATTAGTTTTGGCCAATCCTGGTATTTAAATAACAGTTTATTTCCCTACACCATGCATGACTACGCCCACTCCCTTTAATAGAACAATAAAAACAAAAAAATTAGGGTTTAACCCTCAGACATCCGATACAAGAAATCGGAACAGGGGAAAATGTTACTTAATTCAAGAGAAATTTACGAACATGACCATGACCTCCATGCTTCGAAGTTGAAGAACGAGTTTGAGAGTCACTACACAGAAATCCAAGTACCTTTTGCACGACGAATAGGGGTCGATACCTGCACCTCGAGTGGTCACATGCCCTGCAAGTATTTATCACAGAAAAACATTAGTAAAAAGATGGAGTAAGACTTCAAACTTAGATTGAGAGGTAAATAACAACCATAGTTATGTCTAGTAGTATTTAACCTAGGAGCCGAAGCCCCGGAATCCACCTGTTGTCGTGCCCCTATTATATGAACAACTTTGGCTGAGGGGAGGATGGCCCTGGTACTTCTGGTGGGTACCCTTGCAACAGACAGAGTCCCACCATTAATACAGAGAATCACATTCATACAATTTCATCACTACTTTACAATTAAATCAATAGCAGTACTATAGGGTCAAACCCATAAATAATCTCGTGAGAACATAAATACCAGCCCGTGATGTATAATAATAAGTTAAATAAGTAAAGAGTAGTGTCTCAAGGATATAATGGGAAACCCCATCTACAACTGGTACCAAAATTAGAATTTACGCAAGTTTCAAACTTTATCGTGGGTAGAAAAAGGGGGCATTAAAGTCAAATAAGGGTTATAGAATGTAAAATATTTCATTTTAACCAAACCCCATACTCTGGTTTCAAATTTGAGATATGGACACTCTCTGGAAACTTACCAAACCATCGGATGTCGTCGGCTTCACCAAGCTTTGATCATAAAGGTGGTATTCCTTCCCTATTAAGAAAACATAATACAACACCCTCCCCTTCGGAGTCACACTGGCATGAGAAGAACCGCCTAACCCTAAGAGGAGACAAGTACTACTCTTAATAAACACTGAAGGTACAATCCATGTGCTAGGGAAGAGGTGGCATCCTAGGATTGGGAAAGGCAGGAGGTAGAGTTATCAGGACAGGCACTTGCGGGACCCTACTTAACCACAGAGACAGATCTTTAACTCCTTTCAAGATATTTCTCTCTCTCCCTTACCAATGAAGATACGAAATTAATAGTAGTCACTTTGTGATTGTCCAGTAGAACTAGCCAGTCGCTAACCCTTTTGTCCAGCTAATTACCATTCCTTCTCCTCCATCGGTGAGAGGAGACTTAATTACAAATTTGATTGCAGAAAGCCGCGTGGGATTGGTCTGGTTTCAAATCCTTAAGTAGGGGAAACTATAAGTGTTATAACCACACCAGAAACCTTAACGAAATTCCTTTCAAGTGATTCAAACATTGTCAATGATATCATTATCTTGTTCCTGTTACAAGGGTATATTTATGATATACATACAGTTAGGTAGAAGTCCTTTTATTATTTCTCAATAGTATAATATATTTCCGATATATTAACAAGGAATTTAGAACTTAATTCCTAATATAGGTGGATATGCGTATTGTATTGGTGCCTATGCAATAGTATAAGATTTGGAGAAGTACTAGAAATCATTGGGAGACTCTCTTACAAGTTGTTAAGCCAGTATGGTATATGGTTTTACTCTCCTTACGAATAGATTATCAAGCTTTAATTAGAGTAAAAATTAAAAAAAAAATAATAATAATGTGTCAAATTGGAGGTTCATTACAAGAGGCAATGACTTCTATATTGGGGGTAGAAACAATGAAGAAACTAGAAGGTATGGACTTGTCCATGCTTGCCAAATATGTGGAAAAATGATCTACAAAGGAACTAAAAAAATCTAACCAAACCAACCCTCTCAAAGAGAATTGATTGATTCCCCATAAATTCTTGGATTGTGCAAAAGGTCAAGGAGAAATTCAATCTCAATAACCTCTAAGAATGTGGAACAGGGAGTAGAGACATCTAATGTACCAACCACTCCTAGGTCACATATTTCTTCCACCACCAATACATGTTATGCATATTGCCTTGGTACATATGAAACCAAGGTAGAATATGATGTTGTTTCAGGGAATATCAAAATGACAGATGTTGGGAAAGTGTTCATGCATAGGTTGAAGGAATCATGCCTTCAAAGCTTCAAAGAGTATCTACATCTTCCATTCTTGAACATACCCTTGCACCTTCAAAAATAAGTCATCAATGACATGGAGACTGAATTTGGAACATGTTGGTCAGTAAAGAAGATAAAAAAAAACAAATGACTCAAAATTGCAAGATATTTCATTGCAACCAAACGAAAATGATAAAAAGAATTCCTCTCGAGATAAGGAACAAAAGAAGGTCAATTGATGTAAGTGTGAAAGTATGGAAAAATATCGTGAAATAATATGATAGAGTGGATGCCCAAAGGAAGTCCGGTGAGGAGAGCATACATGTATTTGAATTTTTGACACTAGATTATTTCAAATTCATTAAATGATTTTTATATTTTACTGGTGCATAATCTAAATTGAATTAGTGTATGTTTCAGGACAAGGCCTCGAAGGTCAATCTTGCCAAATTTTGTGCCACACATCATAGTGGCCAACAAGATTAGAAGCCTTAATATGCAAGTTTGTAAGTCTTGGGAATATCTAAAATGATATTTCTTTAAAATTGTGTACAAAAAAGTAAATTATTGCATATTAATTACTTTAACTAGTCCATCTTCCATGTTTTGACACAAGCAACAATATGGCCATTATCCATCACAATATGAATTTGAGATGATATAGGAAAAAAAGTGGTCTTATTTTCTTATCTGGATGGAGAATAAGGTATCATTAGTTGACTTTCAATAACTTAGTTGGATATTGTTATGTTAATATGTCAATTTCCATTTCTTGTGTTTAGTTGTTTATTTATGTGTAGCTTGAGTCAGAAGGCTCTAGTGCAACTATACAATTTTTTTTGGCCCCTTTTCTCTCTTTCTCTTATAGAGTCTTAGAAGAATGGCATGGTCAAATAAAATAAACATTTGTATTGATCCTTGTTTCCCTTCATGAGCATATTTATCCTAATAGGGTTGGAATGGCTTGATAATAACAAGAACTAGAGTCCTCTAACTCAAATCCCCTATCATATTCTCACATTCATCCTTCTTATTTGTTGGTGGGGTAAATATAGAATGTACCTCTCCATTTTAAGAAAATGGTGTATTTGGAGTGGATCTCATCCATGGGCCTTTAGGTATTTTATCAATAATTGGTAGCTCATATGGACCTTGTTCATATTTTCCCATATCTTTGATGTCCTTGAAACCCATGGTTTGGATCATGGTAAGAGTTGTTGTTAGGTTTAGATTTCTCATGTCTTAGAAAAATCATATTCATCCTCATCATTATCATGTACCTCATCATGATTTTAACCCCCTTCTCCTCATCTAAAAGGAGGCATGTTTCCAAGTACACCATGCCTCGGATCCACAAAATGCTAGTTATGTTGGACTCCTAGGGGGACCCGTCTCCTGTGATTTTGTCGCGCAAAAAAGTGTTTCTTAAAGGATCTTCAAAATTAGGGTTTAGCTCAATGAGGCACAATGCAAATTTGGCACAGAGGGTAAACTTTCAAATCCCCTGTGTCAAGAAACTATGGGCACCATGGTTGTGTGGGTGTTGGTCATCACACCTTCGGGAGCTTACGAAACTCAGTTATGTCGCCCGGTTGTGATTGTGTGCCCACGGACCATATTCTCATTATGTCCCCGAATGGATTCAGGAGGAAAGTTGAAACTTGCCATAGAAACCAAATCGTGCCTCAGATCGACGAAACGTCAGTTATGTTGGACTCCTAACACCAGATTCCAGCTAGTCAGACCCCTCTCCTCTGATTTCGTCACCCAGAAAAGTGTTTGTTAGAGGATATCCAGAACTAGGGTTTAGTTGAGTGAGGCACAATGAAAATCTGGCACAGGTCATCAATCTTCAAAGCCCCTATGTTGGGAAATTGTGGGAACCATGGTCATGTGGAAATTGGTCATACACACCTTTTGGACCTTACGAAACTCAGTTACGTCACCCGGTTGTGATTTTGTGCCCCTAGACTAAATTGTCCTTGTGTACATGAATGATTCAGTAGGTGAGTTGCAACCCACTATAGCAACCAAATCGTGCCTCGAATCGACGAAATGCCAATTATGTTGGACTCTTGACAACGGATTCCAACTAGGTGGACCCCTCTCCTGTGATTATGTCGCCTATAAAAGTGCTTGCTATAGGATCTATAGAACTAGGGTTTAGCTCAGTGAGGCACAATGCAGATCCGACATAGGGGGTAAAATTTCAAAGCCCCTATGTTGGGAAATTGTGGGCATTGTGGTCATGTGGGCGTTGCTCATACACACATTCAGGAGATTACAGAACTCATCTACGTCGCTCGGTTGTGATTTTATGCCCATAGACCAAATTTTCATTATGTCCCTGAATGGATTCAGGAAGCTAGTTGAAACTCGCCATAGCACCCAAACCATGCCTCAGATCGATGAAAAAATAGTTATTTTGGACTCCTGGATCCAAATTCCAGCTAGGGGTACCCCTCTTCTGTGATTCCATTGCCCAGAAAAGTGTTTGTTAGAGGATCCTTGGAACTAGGGTTTAGCTCAGTGAGGCAGAATGCAAATCCGACACAAGGGGTCAACATTCAAATCCCCTATGTCAGGATATTATGGGCATCGTGGTCGAGTTGGATTTTTTTATACACACCTTACGAAGCTTATGGAACTCAGTTACGTCACTCATTTGTGATTTTGTGCCCCAGAACCAAATTGTCATTGTGTCCCTGAATGGCTTCAGGAGGCGAGTTGCAACTCGTCATAGCACCCAAACCGTTCATCAGATCAATGAAACGACCATTATTTTGGACTACTGGAACTAGATTCCAGCTAGGGCGACCCCTCTCCTATGATTAAGTTTCCCATAAAGGTGATTGTTAGAGGATCTCCCTAATTAGGGTTTAGCTCAGTGAGGCACAATGCAAATCCGATAGAGGGGATCAACTTTCAAATCCCATGTGTCGAGAGATTGTAATCACCTTGGTCGTGTGGGCGTTGGTTATACATACCTTCTGGAGCTTAGGGAACTCATTTACATCACCCGGTTGTGATTTTTTTCCCGCGGATCAAATTGTCATTGTGTCCCTGAATGACTTCAGGAGGCTAGTTGCAACTCGCCAAAGAACCCAAATCATGTCTCGAATCGATTAAGCGTTATTTAAGTTGGACTCATGGCACCAGATTCCAGCTAGGAGGACCCCTCTCCTATAATTTTGTCACCCGAAAAAGTGTTTGTTAGAGGATCTCCAGAACTAGGGTTAATTAGCTCAGTGAGGTACAATGAAAATCTGGCATAGGTGGTAAAATTTCAAAGCCCATGTGTCAGGAGATTGTGGAAAACATGGTCGTGTGGGAGTTGGTCATGCACACCTTCCAGAGATTACAGAACTCAGTTGCATCACTCAGTTGTGATTTTGTGCCCCTGGACCAAATTGTCATTGTGTCCCTGAATGAATTTAGGAGGCTAGATGAAACTCTCCATAGCACCCAAACCATTCATCGGATCGATGAAATCCCAATTATGTTGGGCTCCTGGCACCAGATTCTTGCTAGGAGGACCCCTCTCCTATGTTTCCATCACCGATAAAAGTGTTTGTTAGAGGATCTATGGAACTAGGGTTTAGCTCGGTGAGACACAATGCAAATATGACACACGGGGTAAACATTCAAATCCCCTGTGACAGGCCATTATGGGAACCGTTGTCATGTGGGATTTGGTCATACACACCTTTTGGATCTTACGAAACTCAGTTATGTCACCCGATTGTGATTTTGTGCCCCCGGACCAAATTGTCATTGTGTCCTTGAATGACTTCAGTAGGCTAGTTGCAAATCACCATAGCACCCAAAATGTGCCTCAGATCTATGAAACACCAGTTAGGTTGGACTCCTGGCACTGGATTCAAGCTAGGGGTACCCCTCTCCTGTGATTTATTCACCCAGAAAAGTGTTTGTTAGAGGATCTACGGACCTAGGATTTAGCTCAATGAGGCACAATGCAAATACGACAAAGGGGGTCAACTTTCAAAGCATTTGTGTTCAGCGATTTTGGGCATCGTGGTCATGTGGTCGTTGTTCATACACACCTTCCAGAGCTTAACTCAGTTATGTTAGCCGATTGTGATTTTTTGCCCCCAGACCAAATTTTCATTGTGTCCCCAAATGACTTCATGATGTTAGTTGTAACTCACCATAGCACCCAGATTGCGCATCAGATCGAGGAAACGCCCATTCTGCTGGAATCTATGCACCAGATTCCAACTAGGGGGACCCCTCTCCTATGATTCCATCACCCAAAAATGTATTTGTTAGAGGATCTCTAGAACTAGGGTTTAGCTCGGTGAGGTACAATAAAAATATGACACAGGGGATCAACTTTCAAATCCCATGTGGCGGGCAATTGTGGGGACCGTGGTCATGTGGGAACTGGCCATACACACCTTCCAGAGCTTACGAAACTCAGTTACGTTTCCCAGTTATTATTTTGTGCCCCCATACCAAAGTGTCATTGTGTCCCTGAATGGCTTCAGGAGGTGAGTTGCAACTCACCATAGCACCCAAACCATGCCTCGGATCGATGAAACGCTAGTTTTGTTGGACTTCTGGAACCAAATAGGGAGACCCCTCTACTTTGTTTTGTCACCCAAAAAATTGGTTGTTAAAGGGTCTCCGAAACTAGGGTTTAGCTCAGTGAGGCACAATGCAAATCCGACACAGGGAGTCAACCTTTAAATCCCATGTGTTAGGTGATTGTGGGCATCGTGGTCATGTGGGAATTGGTCATGCACACCTTCCCGAGCTTACGAAACTTAGTTACATCTCCCAATTGTGATTTTGTGCCCCCGGATCAAATTGTCATTGTCTCCCTGAATGGCTTCAGGAAGCAAGTTGCAACTCGCCATAGCACCCAATCCATGCCTCGAATCTACGAAATGTCAATTATGTTGGACTCTTGGCACCATATTCCATCTAGGGGGACTCCTCTCTTGTGATTCTCTCACACAGAAATGTGTTTGTTAGAGGATCTTCGGAACTAGGGTTTAGCTTAGTTAGGCATAATGCAAATCCGACATAGGGGTTCAACTTTCAAAGACCCTGTTTCGGGAGATTGTGGGCACTATGGTCCTGTGGGCGTTGGTCATACACACCTTCTGGAGCACTGTGGACATGTATATTATGCTCTCTTTATTTTTGATGCTCTAATGGAGTACTAGATACTAGTTTTCATATTTTTGATGTGGTGGCATACAACAAACTCTAGATTATGTATAGATCTTTGTTAGGCTCTTGCTTGGCTATGGCATAAGCAAGGTAGTTTTTCTTCATGAATTTCAAATCTATCCTTTTGCAACAGGATAAAAACTTAAATGCGTAGAGACATGCATTATTCAGATTGTATATTTTATTTCTCCTAGAAGTAAAATTTAAGTTTTTTCCGTGGGAAAAAAACTATTTTTTATCATAAATAATTTAAAATATATTAATAGTGTACAAAATATATTTTTCTTTTAATAAAATGGTATTGAAAATAATATTATTTTAAATTATTTTACAAATAAATATTTTATTATAATTATTATATAGGATAGTACAATATTACTTGTAATAGTATTCTTATTTAATAAGATAATATTACAATTCATATATTTTATTATATTTCCCCTAAGGTGGAGGGAAGTGGGTGATGGAGTGTGTTTTTAAGTCACTCTGTTATGTGAAGTCATCTGTTTGA
>JZKD02S1672974.1:284681-322252 GCA_000966675.3 Picea glauca | reverse complement strand
TCGGCGGCGCTCCTCAAAATAGTCACGACCGTGACCCTGACGTCTCCCTTTGAAGTCTTTTCCATCTTCCCGTGCAGGCGCGCACGACGAGGTGCGGATGCTCCTGCATCAGTGTACAACCCATAACGGAGTGAATGAAGATTCCAATGGGGTCCGGTAAGGCATTCTTTTTGCAAATGAAACCAAAAAATTTCGCCCACATGAAACTTATGTGGCACTCGATGTTGATCATGGCACTACTTGTACTTTTCATTGGACTTATGTAGGATATCCTAAAACTATTGACGGATGTGATGGATCTGCTCAATGAGTCGGGTGGTTGTGTCAGCTTCAGTTGGATCAAGAGATGAGTCGGCTGAGGTGACCGCAAGGGGTAGTGCAACATCTATAGGGCCCAATGGTTGGAATCCCAACCCCACCTGAAAGGGGTTCAACAAGTTGAGTTATGCAAGGCTCAATTGTATCTATGATGGAAATAGGGAAGACTCTCATCCCATGTGTGAGGGTGCTTGGAATTATACATGCGCAGGATATGCACGATCATTCAATTTACGACCTCGGTTTGGCCATTTGGTTGGGGGTGGGAGGCTGTGGATTTGTTGAGCTTGGTGTCCAGCAGTGACCAGAGGCTTGACCAGAATGTGCTGAGAAATCGACTATCCTGATCTGAGACAATGTTTTGTGGGATTCCAAAATGTACCCAGACTCATTCAAAGAAGATCTTGACAGTGTCCTCTAATGTGATGCTCTTCTTACAGTCGGCCAGAATCACTATCTTAGAAAAGTGATCAACAACCACAAAAACAAGACTATTTCCCCGCTTGGTGGACTAGAGGCCCGACATGTAGTCCACGGAGATGGATTCCCATGGATTTTTAGGAGTAAGAAGAGGGGTGTACAGGCCCTGTTTCTTAGTGGTCAGTTTGGAAATAGCACAAGAAGTGCAGGACATGATATACTTGTTGACCTCCTATCGAAATTTCGGCCAATAGAAATGTTTTTGAAACATTGCCACTGTATTTTCGACGTCGAAGTGTCCTTCCACCCGATTGTAGTGGGATTCCCAGATCAAATTCGCTCGCTCGCTTAATGGAACACATATATGGCCCAGACGACACAACATCCCATCTTGAAGATGGAAATTGTGACTACTGTGCTTGCGCCCAAAATTTGGTAGGTGGTGGCAAATTCTGGGTCTGTCTCATAAATGTATGGCCATCTAGAGATCTCATCGTTGTAGGATTTTGGCACTGTGGTGAGTTCCATGACTAGTTGTATGTTGAGAAAATCAGCGACAAAGTTAGTGCTTCCTACTTTATAATTGATGTTGAGGTGAAATTGTTGCAAGTATGTGGACCACTTTTGATGGCGGTCATTCTAGAATTTTCCTTATGTCTGCATGAACTATAGTGGCTTATGATCAGTGTGGATGACTGTCTCCTTCCCAAGACTATAATGTCTCCATTGGTGACAATCTTGCACAATGGAGTACATTTTTTGGTCATAAGTAGGGTACTTGCGGACAACATATGATAGTGTCTCACTATGATAGGCCACAGGGTGGTTGTGTTGAGTGATATCGATGCCCACAACATAGTCTAAAGCATCTGTCTTTATCTCAAAGGGTTGTTGCAGGTATGGTAGTGAAATTACTTGGGTTGAGCACAAGCACTACTTCAAATCATCGAACTCTTTTTTTTGGGACCAACCCCACAAAATTTTTTCCTTACCACCACCTCTAGTTACTTGGCTAAGGACCCATGCAATATGGGAGAATCCTAACACGAACTTGTGGTAGAAATTGGAAAGGCCCAAGAAGCTCTGAAGCCCAGTGAGTGTGGTTGGGGTTGGCCAATCATAGATGACTTGGATCTTGGTTGGATCCACATGAAACCATGTTGATAAATGATGTATCCCAGGTAATGGACCCTTTCCAGGACGAAGGATCATTTTTCCGAGTTGGCATATAGCTTGTGCTATCGCGGGGTGCGCATAACCTACTGAATATGCTACAAGTGTTATGCTCAAGTCTTCCTGTAAATGAGAATTTCATCCAGATACACCACTACAAAAGTATTGGTGAATGGTCATAGGATATCGTCCATCATCCTCATGAAAGTAGTTGGAGCATTTGTCAATCCAAAGGGCATGACTAACCATTCAAAAATACCTTCCTTTGACTTGAAGGTGGTATTTCATACATCTGTTTGTTCTATCGAGACTTGGTGGTAGCTAGACTTCATATCAATCTTACTGAAGTATTTGGCCCCCATGATCTGATCAAGAAGGTCGTCGATTTGGGGAATCGGGAATCAGTTTCTAACTGTGATTTTATTCAAGGCCCTGTAATCAATGTAGATTTGTCAAGTTCCATCTTTATTTTGTACCAGTATGATTGGGCTCCCACAAGATGATGAGATGGGATAGATGTTCCCCTTGTGGAGCAGTTCTTGGATTTGTCGCTTGATCTCCTCATTCTCTAATAGAGACTGACGGTATACTGTCCCATTGGGAAGTGGTGCGTTGGGGGTCAAATCGATGGGGTGCTTGACCTGACAGTGGAGAGGTACCCCAGTAGGTGAGGAGAAGATATTTGAGTATGCTTCCATGACCTTATCCACCTACTTTTGTTTTGTGGAGGGGTCCACCGCGGAGACCCTGGATGTGGCTGCGATCTTCTGCTCATTTTGAGAGTGAATCACGAAGAAGACAAAATTCCCCATATGAGAGATGAACTTCCTGCATTGCTTGGCAAAGATCAAGGAAATAGCACTAGGTGTGACTCCCTCCGGTATCCTATACAATTTCTTGTTCAAAGTAATAATAACACTGCGAGGCCTAGACTTATATAAAACATGGTGTTTCCATAAATATGGTTGGCCCAAAAGAACATTACAAACTTAGAGAGGGGTAACATCATACAATACCTTGTCTTTGAAGGGCTTGATGTTGTATGAGAGGAGTTATTGTTTTCTGACGCGGATGTCGCTTCCTTGGCGGAGCCATCCGATGGTGTAGGGTTGCGGGTGTGGCATTGTCAGCAGGGCGAGTCGCTTGACAACCTATACTGAGATGAGGTTCTTCTAGCTACCATTATCAATGATGAATTGTAGCAGGGTACCCTTCACCCACATCTGTGAATGAAAAAGGTGCTTTCCTTCCTTTGTCTCATCTAGTTCATTAGGTTGGAGCTTGGTGGTAGAAACAGTAGCATTGGGTTATACATCAATCATCCATCTCCTCCTTTATGGTTCAGACTCAGAGTCGAAACCCACATCTGATTCAAAGGCTTTCACCTTATCCACCAACGACTGCTTTGAGCGAAAATCAGCAGTGTTATGATAGGGGATCTTATGGAAATTGCACCACTTCCTGATATATTTATTTGTCTTTCCAATGCCCTTCTTTGATTACATCCTAGAATGGTTGTCCTGAGGTGGTATGTCTTTTATCTATCATTTTTTTTGTGGGTTGGGGCTGCCCTTTCCTGGCTTTTGCTGTGAGGGGTTCCTAGGCCCAAATTGTCGAGTATTTTGGTTGAGCTTCTACTCAATTTTGACGACATATCAGTAGGCTGCGCCCAAGAATGAGATGTCCAAAAAATACATTTCGACCTGGATGTATCTATCCAAACCGCCATGATACTTGAGCACCAGATGTCACTCAGAATCTTTGATATCCATCTTAGTGCGCAAGGTATGATAGATATTTGTGAACTCGGGCACTGCTTGGTCTCTTTCTTGGCGCAGTGTGGTCCATTTTGTATACAAGTCGTCATAACTTCCAATAGGGTAGTATTGTTCCTTAATACCATCCCTAAAGGACTCCCAGGTTACCGCGACTATAAATAATGAGGTTTCCTTTGTTTCCTTCTGCTCACAAAATTTTTCCACCAATCTTTGACATGGGGAACGAATTTGAGGAAGTAATTTTTTCTCTATTCGAGAAAATATGGAGAGAGAAATACCCTTCTAGAAGATTCAACCATTTTTCTATAGCATCTGCATCTATCTTACCTTCAAATATAGGAATATCAAAGTTCATTTGTACCTTGAAGGGGGCAATGCCTCTTTTTGAGGAAGATGCATTTCTTGTTGGTAGTCGTTGAAGGATTTGCACAAAACTATCCATCATTTTGTTCCTATGTTGCATGAGGGATTCCTCGAGAAACATTTTGAAGGGATCTCTTGTCCCTTCGTATTTATTTTCTCCCACCATGAGAGGTCTCTTGGGCGTGTGAGATATTTTTTCCTGAATAAAAACAACCTCGAGACCCAATTCTTTGTACCTTGACCTCATTGGGGACATGCATTAAGAACAACAAGGAGAAAAACGCTTTGATACAACTGATCCAGATTTTATGACAAGAATGAAATGAATATAGATAATTATCAAAATATTCTTAACACAAAATAACAAATATACATTAAAATTGGTTTCTATTCAAATAAGTTGAAACTGTAAAATGCAGCGGAAAACAAGCTTGCTAGAATGGTGGAAACTTATCTTTTAGAAGAGATGTGATGGTTGCATTCATTCACCAGAAGATGATAACAATGAGGCTCTCAAGGCCTTTTTAAAATAAGCATGAATTTCAAAAACCCTAGACATCCAAAAAACTAACCCTAGGAAATGAAGCACCAAAATTCATGTGGGCCCCATTTGGGTAAGTTAGTACATCAACTTCCTGGGGTTGTAACTTTTTCATACGAACTTCGTTTTAGGCACCTGATAGCCCGTTGGAAAGGCCTATCTGTGGAAAACACATTTTTCCTATGGAGAGACCAATACTTTTTGGTTGTGATGAGCCCTAAAAACGTTGTTTAGGGCCTCAAAATGGCCTAGAAGTCAGGGACTTGGAAACTAGGAAAAAACTGTCGAACTAGAAAACTACCAAAATGAGTCAGTGGAATAGGTGGAAAGCCACCAACATCCATATGGATCAGTAAGGGAATACAAAACCCACAAAAAAGAGGACACAAAAAATATGGGAAACCTCATTCCAACCAATCCAAGCCACAAGCAAATAAGAACAATGGGAATATGAAGAAAGATATTGGGAAGTGTTGTGACTTCCATAACAACCCCTGGCATAACATTGTTGATTTACACTCAAATTATTCATTGGTGGTTGAGGTAAAAGACTTTGAATCATATGCGAGTTTCGACTTTCAGTCAAAACCAAAAAAGGGGAGATGAATCATTGATGTGGAACCCAGTGCCATCGTTTCTACCACCAAGATCCATCCCTGTGAACTGGATGATTTATAGGAAGGAGAGAACCTCTTTCATTCACAAATGTGGGTAAAATGCACTCTGTTGCACTTCATCATTGATAGTTGTATAAAAAATAACCTCATCTCAACATAGGTCATTAAGCAGCTAGCTCTGTCAACAATGTTGCACCCACAACTCTACACCATTGGATGGCTTCGTTAAGGAAGCGATCTTCTCACTTTTCGTATGGAATCAAGCCATTCAAAGATGAGGTATTGTGTCATGTTTGTTCCCTTGAAGTTTGTGATTTTATTTTGGGCCAACCTTATTTATGGAAACACCATGTTCTATATGATTCTAGGCCTTAGAGTGTTATTATTACTTTGAACATGAAATTGTATAGGATACCTGAGGTAGTCCCGCCTAGTGTTATTTCCTTGATCTCTTCCAAACAATGAAGGAAGGTCATTTATAAGACCTAGATTTTGTCTTCTTCATGATTCTCTCTCATAGTGAGTGAAAGGTTGTAGCCACATCCATGGCCTCCACGGCTGACCTATCCATTCAGTAGAAGAAAGTGGATAAGATCGTGGAATAATACAAAGACATCTTCTCATCACCTACTAGGGTACCTCTGCACTGTCAGGTCAAGCATCCCATCGATATGACCCCTGATGCACTGCTACCTAATGGGCCAGTATATCACTGCTCTATGCTAGAAAATGAGGAGATCAAATGTCAGATCCAAGAACTTCTCCACAAGGGGAACATCTAACCCAACTCATCACCATGTGGAATCCCAATCATGTTGGTTCATAAGCAATACGAGACTTGGTGACTCTGCATTGATTACCATCCACTAAATGAAATCACAGTCAAGAACTGGTACCCAATAACCCAAATCGATGATCTCCTGGATCAGCTCAAGGGTGCCAAATACTTCAGTAAGATTGATCTAAAGTCTAGGTACTTTCAGGTCCCAATAGATCTGACAGATGTATGGAAAACTGCCTTCAAGTCAAAAGAAGGTCTTTTTGAATGGTTGGTCATCCTGTTTGGTTTGAAAAATTCCCTAACAACTTTCATGAGGATAATGGACAATATCTTGTGGCATTTCACTAATTGTTTTGTGGTGGTGTATCTAGATGACATCATCATCTACAATAAGACTTGGGCAAAACACTTGCATCATATTCAACAGGTTCTGCACACTCTACAAAAACACAAGCTATATGCCAACTTGGAGAAATTCTCCTTCGACATGGACAAGGTCCAGTACCTCGGCTACATTGTTGATGCACATGGTTTTCATATTGATCCAACCAAGATCCAAGTCATATGTGACTATCCACCCCCAACCACAGTCACTAAGCTTCGGAGCTTCTTAGGCCTTACCAATTTCTATCAAAGTTTTGTGTTGGGATTCTCCCATATAGCATGGGCCCTCATCAAAATAACCATAGGTGGTGGTAAGGAAAAATGTGTGTGTGTTCTATCCCAAAATAAAGTGTTCGGTGATCTAAAGAAACACATGTTCTCTGTCCCAGTGATTTCATTACCTGACCTACAACAACCCTTTCAATCAGGATAAATGCCTCAGACTATGTTGTGGGCGTAATCATCACTCAACATGTCCACCATGTGGCCTATTATAGTGAGAAACTATCAGATGTCATATGTAAGTACCCTACTTACGAAAAATAAATGTACTCCATCATGAAATCCTTCCTCCAATGGAGGCATTACATTCTCGAGAAAGAGACTATCATCCACATTGATCATAAGTCGTCGTAGTTCATGTAGACACAAGGAAAATTGCAGAATGACCTCCATCAGAATTGGTCAACATATTTGCAGCAGTTCCACCTCAACATCAAGTATAAAACATGAATTACCAACTGAGTCATTTATTAACTCAACCAACCTCCAGTCGGGGCACTCACCACAATGCTCTATTCTTGCAGCCATGAGACCTATGGATGGCCCCACCTCTATGAGACAGAACTTGAATTCACCAAAACCTACCATATGTTGGGCGCAAACACAACTGTCACCAGTTTCCATCTTCAGGACAAGTTGTTGTGCCATCTGGGCCATCTATGTGTTCCATCAAGTGAGCGAGAGAAGCTGATTTGGGAATCTAACTACAGTCGGGTGGCAGGACACTTCAGAGTGGAAAATATAGTGGCAATGTTGCAGTGACATTTCTATTGGCTGAAACTTCAACAGGATGTCAACAAGTATATTCAGTCATCCACTACCTGTGTTATTGCCAAACCATCCATTAAGAAAATAGTCTTGTACACTCCTCTGCCTACTCCTGGCATGCCCTAGGAATCCATCTCAATGGACTACATGTTGGGAATTCCTTCCACCAAGCAGGGAAATGACTATTTTTTTGTGATTGTTGATAAATTTTCCAAGATGGCGATTATGACCACCTATAAGAAGAGCATCACAACAGAGGCCACTTCCAAGATCTTCTTTGAACGTGTGTGGGTACACTTTGGGATCCCACAAAACATTATATCATATCGAGATAGTCGTCTCCTCAACATATTATGGTCGAGCCTCTGGTCAATGTTGGACACCAACCTCACCAAGTCCATTTCCTTCCACCCCTAGAGGGATGGCCAAACCGAGGTTGTCAACCGAATGATCATGCACATATTACACATGTACAATTCCAAGAAGCCCCACACCTAGTATTAGATTATTTCCTATGTTCATCATATCTACAACAGATCCATACATAGCTCAACTGGACACAAGCCCTTTCAGGTGGGGTTGTGATTTCAACCATTGGGTCCCATGGATGTTTCACTACCCCTTGCATCCACTCTGGAAGACTCGTTTCATGCTCCAACTAGAGTTGACAAAGCCACCCATTTCATTGAGTGGATGAAGCACATCCACCAACAGGTTCAGGATATTTTACAGAAATCCAATGTCAAGTACAAGTAGTGTCATTATCAACACCGGGTGCCACACCAATTTTAGGTGGGAGACAAAGTTTAGTTGCACTTGCAGAAAGAACACCTTACACGGCCTTATCATAAGCTTATTCCACTCCATTATGGACCCTACACCATCACCAAGGTAGTGGGTGATAATGATTTTGAGCTCAACCTTCCCCCATACCTTGGATTGCACCTAGTATTCCATTTGGGCCTCCTTCAACCTTATTTTCCACCATTATTGGACACCTCAGAGAAAGCAGAACAATTGACACCAATAGATATCAACCCTGACTACATGGAACATGCATCCATTGATCAGATCATGGACACACAGGTCAAGGGCACTCGCCAGTAGAGGACCCAACTTTATCGGGTTGTCAAAGCAGGGCAGCTCCTGCACCAAGGCAAGTGGCTCACCCAGGGCCAAATTTAGTAGAAATTTCCTCATCTAATGGGGGAAATCAACGTAGTGTATACCATTGATTCCTAAGGGGGGAGGATTGATATAGGAGGATCTCGGTGGCCACCTACCTTGTCCAACTAGCTCAAAACAGTTTTTTGGAAACTTACTATTTTTAGTAGTTTTTCAGTTCCAGAACTTCTAGGGCCATTTTGAGGGCCTAAATGACACTTTTTCACGATTAGGCACCTGAATGTTGGTGTAGACTCCAATTTATTCCCCTAAATGGAGCTCCTCGTTAATACCTTTCCAACGAGCTATTGTGTGCCCTAAATGGAGATCGTATGCAAAAGTTACGACCCTGAGAAGTCGATGTACTAACTTACCCCAACGGGGTCCACATGACTTTTGGCGCTTCAAATCCTATGGTTAGTTTTTTGGATGTATAGGGTTTTGGAATTCATATTTACTGTAAAAATTAATTCATAGCCTCATTGTACTCATCTTCTTGTGAATGAGCGTAGTCGTCACATCTCTTCTTAGAGATAAGATGCCACCATTTTAGCAAGCTTGTTTTCAGTCTACGTTTTACAGTTTTCAACATATTTATTATTTAATAGAAACCAAGTTTTATTATATATCTATTATTGTAGGGACCGAATATATTTTTACGTCTAAAAATTACATGAATTGTAACAATATAAATTTCAGAAATTTCACTAATTTCTTTTAATTGAGAAAAACAGTAAAAATTCATATATTCCTTATTTTGAGCACATACGCATGTAATTTTTAACAACGAATATTAAATTTAATAACAGATTAAAAACAATGCATAATTTTAAATACCTGAACCTGATGCTAATAACCTTCCGATTGTCCGCTTGCCTTCTTGACCATTGTTGCACTTTGTAAACATTACCCAAAACCTAGTTCCACCCTGCCAACTAGGTAACTTCCTAGCTCCAGGATATCATATGGATATCCTGGCCCCTGTGCCCAAAACCTCCAACAACCCCGGTGCCTGACTGATACAATCCCCACTCCAAAACTCCACACCTCTCTGCAAATCCAAGAGCCCCCTCCCCCCAATCCCCAATCTCCCGTAGAATAATAATACCCCCCCGTAAACCTCCTTCCCCTCCCTATTCCTCCTTCACCGACTTCCTGCATTTACTCCCCTACCTACCCCTCGTTAATGACCCTTATCCTCTCCTTTATTATTTCATCCTCTTGTAATTAATAAGTTATCCCTTTTCATGTACGTAACCTAATTTAACAATATAATTTATTATCCTCCTTTTATTTCTTTACCTTATTAATTAATGAGTTAATTAATACTTAATTAATCCTTGGCAATCATGAACAAGTAATTAATAATAATTAATTAGTTAAAGTTATTTAAGAAATAATTATTGTTTAGCTAATTTTTAGGACAGTTAGATTATTAAATTAATTACAATTAATAATCCTATACATCTATTTAAGCAGGGTCGTTATAATTATTGTTCACTAATTCTCTTTGTTAATATTATAAATATGTGGTTTCATGTTGTTCCACACATAAATCTGGATCAGTCAAAGTGGTGTATCGGCCAAGAAAAGTATTTTTGAAGTGATACATCAACAAAAAAATAAATTATCAATGTGATAAGAAAGGAAAAGAGAAGAAGAGAAGATAAATAAAAGGATAAAAGGATAAAAGGAGAAGGAGAAGAAGGGAAATAAAGAGAAAAGAAAAGAGAAAAAAGTAAGGGAAGGAGAAAGATGGACAATGATTAAAAACATAAGAAAATGTATAGAGTCAAAAACTTATTTTGTCCATAGCAGGACCATTTCAACTCAAAATCCGATGAAATTCAAAGGGCATGTCCATAGTGACGAAGGCTACCAAAATGTTAGGGAGGGCCTCTAGCCATTTCTCTTTAAATTATTTAGAAAATCCAAAATAATGGTTTTTAAAGATCTGTGTGGTGCTCAATGATCGGGACCCAGATAAAGATGATTTTTAAATAAAGAGTTTAAAAAGTAGGCACGAAGATACCATTTGGGATTCTAGGAAAATTCTAAAGGAGTTGTTTTGGAGGTCCCCAAATAGGGAAAAATACACTATTCTGGGCCACGCTTTTGGGATTTTTTAAACCATCAGAGGAGAAAATGAGACCCTAAATAAAAAAAAAACACAAGAAATTTTATTTACTTCAAATTTTACTCACTCATCAATCCAGATAACCTTGTCTTGAGGAATGTTTTACCATTTTTTCTCCATTTCAGAGATAACCATTTTTCAGCAAGAAAATTCCATGTTTGGAGGAAATGAAAAAGGAAAAAGTTTCCAAATCTAGATTGATGTAAAAAAAAATAGTATTATATCTTGAATCTAAGAGCGGCTACGTATCCACAAACAAGAATAATATTAGTCTCCGATATAAAAGTTTTCCTAGTTCCAAGAAGAAGTTATACCTTGAGATTATTGGTACCACTGAAACAAGTGCAAAAAGGGGTGAAACTGGTGATTTTGGAAAGCCATAACTCTCATCTTAGAAATCATATTGAGACATAAGTGCAATCATCAGAAAGATAATTTAAAAGGGAATATTTTTGAAAAATCATAATTTTGATTATTTAATAAGTTCTCTTTGAAATATCTAGGCAAAGAAGAGCTTGCAGATTAATTAATGACAATTTTGTAATATGCACAATTCTAACAATAATTGTTACCTGCACATTTTTCCAAAATTACAGGTATAGATAGAACATAATTGGTTCCTATATGAGGAGTAGATTTATGGAGGGTTCTCATGGATATTACAACCATGAGGATGAGATTAGAGCTTTGCATATTATCCTAGGAAATGTAGAGATTGAGTACAATCGACATAGAAGAAGGGTGGAGCCTATGTAGATAGTTGAAACTATGAGAAGCTTTCATAAAAAAAAGCAGAGCTATAGATCAAAGAATGAAAAGAGTTCATAAGAGCTCAGGGATAATAAATCCAAATTAACACTTATCTACTATAGTGTCTGAATATGTTGCAAAGACAAATCAATAACGATTCTAGCATAAAAAGGTAACTAATGTAAGACAACTAGTAGCATCCAAATTTCATGATAGGAGGGATGAAAAAAGTGGATGTAAGCACTCAAGTAGTGCTTGTGGAAATAACAATTCACCAGGACACTTAACTAGAAGAGTACGTGGACATCTAGAGTCACAAACATCCCAAGTTTGGCAGTTGTCAAACATCAAGGGATGAGGCCTAGGTCAGATATTTTGAAAGGAGAGATCAGGGTGCTCAAGACACCACCATTTTATGGATATCATAGGAAGAGATAGGATGCTAATTCCTAGATTTTGGTAATGAGAAAGTATTTCCAATTGCATAATTACTCGTCAAACCTAGTGGCAAGGAATTTCATATACCACAATCATGGGAAGGATTCAATGTTGTGGGACCAACTGAAGCAATTCAAACACATTAATGAAAAGATAATTTCCTAGAAGAAATTCAAGAGATATTTCTACCAGCATTACTTGACATAGCACTACTATGACAAGAAGATGAAATAATTCTTTGAGATCAAGACAAGAGATATGAACATGGAGGAGTATAAGAAGAAACTCATGGAGCTTCTAAGCTATGTGGACTTCATAAACGATGAAAAGGTGAAAATAAAAAGGTACTTGAGTGGGTTTCCATCATTTTACAAAGGTAAAATCTAATATGATGAGCCTAATCCCTTGGAAGAAACCATGAGGAAGGCCAAATATTTGTATGACAAAAACAAGGGAAGGTTGTATTTTCAAAAAGCACATGGTGATAAGAAGAGAGGCAAGATGGATCAAAGAAAGAAAGGATTCAAGACATCTTTCATAAAAAATGTCTCTCAACCATATCAACAAGGACAACTTGCACAAGGTGAACATAAAACAACAAATTCCTTAGGGAAAATGCCGAGGCAATAGCCCATAAAGTGTTGGGGACTATGCATCCTATTCAAGAAGTTTGTAAAGTGGATGATGTGTGCGGGATCATGCCAAGGTTCTATGTAGCTTTCGAAAACAAACAATCAAATTACCAATCCCACATGATTTCGATAGAATGTAATATTTATAATCAACCCATACCAACTTTGATTAATTATAGAGCTAATCATAACTATATAGATCCAAAAATAGTTGAAATATTTAAATTGAAGATATGTAAGTATGAAAAGTCTTGTTTGGTTCATCTACCGACTTTAACCAAGTGGAAAATTAGCACTAAGTAAAATTTGAACATCATACCACTTGAGTCATATGATTTGTTAATTGGTATGGATTGGTTGGAAAAAAATATTTGTGTCCTAGATTGCTACAACAAGGCTTTCACGTGCCTTGATGAGGAAGATAATTCAAGGACGGTGCAAGGAATTCCAAGACCTACATCCGTCAAATAAAATTTAGCATTGTAGTTGAAAATAAGTTTTGGGAAAGGGTTCCAGATATATGCAACTCATATAGAAGAGTTAGCAAACGATAAGGAACCAAGTCTCACAGATTATCCCATAATGAATGAATATGAATATTTATTTGGGGAATTGATGGGATTTCCCCCAAAGAGAAACATTGACTTCTCTATTGAATTAATTCCTGGAGTTGTCCCAGTGTCCAAAAATAATTAAAGAATGAGCACAATGGAGCTTAAAGAGTTTCATATGCAACTACAATAATTTTTAAAGAAGGGGAACATACTCCCAAGTGTCTCACCTTGGGGTGCCCTACTGCTCATTGTGAAGAAAAAAGATGGAACGATAAGGTTATGTATTGACCTTAGACAATTTAATAAGGTTAGTATAAATAATAGGTACCCTCTATTACATATCAATGATATTTTTGATAAACTAAAAGGAGAAAGGATATTTTCCAAAATTGACTCAAGGTCAGTTTACCATCATGTGAGAATCATAGAAGAAGACACCAACAAGAAAACATTCAAGACAAGGTATGGCCATTATGAGTTTGTGGTGCTGATATTTGGCCTAACAAATGCACCAACTACTTGTATGTTTCTGATTAATGGAGTGTTCATAGATTATCTAGAAAAAATTGTCACTGTCTTCTTGGATGATATTCTTATTTACTCCAAGACAGAGGAAGATCATGAGAATCATTTGAGGATGGTGATACAGGTATTGAGAGAGCACCAATTGTATTCCAAGTTAATAAAGTGTACATTATATCAAAGACAAATCCATTATTTGGGCCACATCATTTCAAAGGAGGGAATAATGGTGGACCATGAGAAGATTGAGGCAATCAAGGGGTGGCATGGACTAAAGAATGTTTAAAAAGTGAGATCCTTCATGTGACTAGTTGGATACTATAGGAGATTCATTGAATGTTTCTCCGAGATCACACATCCAATCAATTCACTACAAAATAAGGGAATAAGGTTTTAGTGGACTACAAAATTTGAACAGAGTTTCTAGCATTTGAAGGAATTATTGACTAGTGCGCCTATTTTAAAGATTCCAGATCCAGATGAGGATTCTGTTATGTGCACAGATACATGTAAGGAAGGGATTTGTGGGGTCCTTACATCAAATAGGCATGTCATATATTATGAATCAAGTAATATTAAATAGCATGAATGAAATTATGATACCCATGACTTAGAGTTGACAACCATAGTTCATTCCTTAAAAATGTCGAGGCATTATCTCATGGGGGTAAAATTCAAGCTAAAGACAGATCATAGTGATATTAAACACTTGTTTGACTAGTCGATACTAAATTCTAGAGAAACTGTATGGTTGGAATTCCTTAGTGAATATGACTTAGACATCAAGCACATCAAGGGAAAAGAGAATAAAGTGGTCGATGCACTTAGCAGTAGGGTGAATGAAATGCATGATAAAACCATTAGCATGCATTTCTTAGATTTAAAAAGTAGAATTCTAAAAAATTTAGTGTCATACAAACATTATGCTTAAGTTATAGAAAACTTACAATAGGGTAACATACCACTAAAATTTAAAGACCACAGGCTAGAAGAAGATGGAATTAACTTGTTTAGGGATAAATTTTGTGTTCATGATAATCAAGAAATGATAAATATAGTGCTGAAAGAAATACACAATGTACCATACACTGGATATCCAGTGTACCAAAAGACAATTGCAATGGTAAGAGGTCAGTATTTATGGCCTAGAATGAAGAAAGATGTGGTTGATTACATACCTAGGTGCATGGAATGTCAAAATATGAAGAATGAACACAGACATATAGCATGATTGTTACAACCATTTCCCATTCTTGAATGGAAATGGGAGGTATTTGTTGATGTTTTGGTAGCTACAAGAGGATCTTTCCCTCCTAGATGACCTTTCTTAGATGCAAAGAATATTATGGAAGCAAGAGATCCATTAGACAGATATTGAAATACCCTAGAAGAGAAGTGGAACTAGAAGAATAAAGTAATAATGAAAAGACACATGTCCATAGAAGAAATAGGCCCAGTCTAGTGGCCAGAAAGACTATAAATAGAGGACGTATTGGTTCATTTGTACACATACTTATAATCTCCCATCTACACAGAAACAAGTCACAAGATTGGAGGAAGTGATGCAGTAGTTGTAGTTGCACAATTTATTCTTGTTTAGTCTTTTGGCATCTTGATTCTCTCTCTTATGTGCTACTCCTTGAGGAGGTGTGATACCTTTGTATGGTGTTGTTGCTACAACTGTTGTGGTATTTTTGGTTGAGCTAGAACTTGTTATAGGATTTATCTAATTGGACTTGATTTTTGAATAGAATCTATCTAAGGTTAGTGTACTCCGGGGTGGCATATGAGAATGCATATGGTTGGGTGACAATGATGTGACATTGTCTATGGTTAAATGAGCATACCAAAATTTCAACATGGTTTCAGAGTTGGTTACCTTCAGAACAATTTGACTACTACAAGGAAGATCCTCAGTTGTAGTGTTAGTTCCTTCATGCAAGTTCCTTCGTCATGGTTGCAACACTAGTTGCAATATCAATTGTATTGAAAGTTTATGTGAAGTATTGGGACTAATTTTTGGTTTTCCTAGTGTTCTTTACCCTAGCGCATCTCCAACTACCTTTAGATTGCAAGTTGAAGCACTTTGAAGTTTTAGGGCTCATCATTGCTGCTAGATGGTGCTGTTATTTTCCAGAGGTATGGAATTGTATATTTTTAAATTGTATCGCTACCTTAAGGGTGTTTTCAAGAGAAGGGATCTTTTGTCCAAGCACAAGATCAGGAAACTATAGAAGACAAACCAGGTGGGAAAAACAACATCTAAACTCCAAGTTTTCATATCAGGTTTGATATTTTTATAATGATGCAGTTTAAGTAAGTGTTGTGACTAGAATATCAGTCTTTAAATTCTATTATTGTTATTTCAATTTCTAGTTCAATAAACACTTGATTATTGTTGGTAAAACTACCATTACTTGAATACCCATATTAATAATTCACTTGTGTACAAGATAAATTAATCTACTCTAGGATATGTTCTTAGTTGTGCTTATTTCTTGTTCTGGGTAGGTCACAGTTAATAGCTCTGAGAGGGAGTTATAAATATGGTTGCCGAAGGAAAAATGAAGGAGACTATACAGGATTATATTTGTGCACATCCATGTAATGAAGGAGAAGATGAGGTCAATACACGTAGAGGGAGAACATGACTCCGAAGACTATATAGCTTCAAAGCAAGTCAAGCTTTAGAGGGAGCATGTAGACTCATAGTGAACTTGATCTCAGAGAAAGTCAGTTACTTAGAGAATTTCATTCAGAAACTATTCCTCTTCATATTAAGATTCATATTTAGATCCATATGGGAGAGATGTCCTCCAAGATTGGCATACAAGAGGCTAGATCAAATCTTCAAAGACTTTGAGGACATATGAGACCTCCTGGGAGGATTCCCTTGTTTCAGTGAAGGAAGTCAGTTAGAAGGACTGGGAGGTGGAGATTTTAAATTGATTATGAGACATGTACATCAGTTAACATGCATTTTTTTAAGATAACTATGTGGTGTGAGAGGATATGGACTAGGACATGCCTTTGATGGAGATGTGAAGTTCCATAAGTATACAGACTCTGACTAGGCAGTGAGTGTAGTGATTGAAAGAGTACTTCCAGATGTTGGTTAAGTTTGGGATCAGTGTGATCTATTGGTTGAGAAGGAAGTGGACGTCAATGTCACTCAGTATAGCATAGGCATAGTATATAGCAGCTAGTATTGCAATCCATGAAGCAGCATGGTTTCGAAAGTTTATTGCAAGACTTCAGCCAAGAAACGATGCAAAAGGAAGTTATGAAGCTTTAGTACACATCCACAGATGAGTAGCATTGGGAGAAAATTATCCCAAATTGGTCATGTTAATTTGACCAAGGGATAATTATACATTCACTCACAGGATTATCCATGCTAATTTTTCTAGTGGTGAATGGCCCAGGCACAGTCTTTCTCCTATTAGTCATGTTGATTTGAATAGGAGCGAAAAGACTCGAGGTGTTGAATGTTCACTCTTGATGAGAGGGAAGTGTGTTGTTTGTTATCATGTCGTCTAACCCCTCTGGCCAAGGGTTCCCTAGATCAGTCTTGCGACTGAGGGGGTAATTCACTGTCGGACCTGATGAGAGAAGAAACATCACATGCATAGTCATGAGGACTATGGGAGTAGCTTCGTGCTATTGGATGAGACTATAACTATGGTTGATGGCATATTGTAGTAGTTGTGTGCTACTAGATGATTGTTTCTTAGTTATAGAGACATCGACTATGATTATGTCTGATGGCAGTTTGTAGTAACTTTATGTTACTAGTTGATCGTTGCATAATCATAGGTATGAATATGGTTGAGGGCATATTGTAGTAGTTGTGTGCTACTATATGATTTCTACATAGTCATACGGATCCTAACTATGGTTGAGAGAATATTGTAGTAAATGTGTGATATTAGTTGATTGATGCATAGTCATGGAGGTGGAAGACTACAATTATGGTTGAGGGCATATTGTAGTGGTTGTGTTCCACTAGTTGATTGTTGCATAATCATAGAGACTGTTGTATTGCATTTTGATTATAGGAGAGAGACATTGTGTCTCTGGATAGTAGTTGTGTGATACTTGGAGTCATTATGCACCACTAGATAGTAGTTATGTACTACTATGGATCGACATAGTCATGTTATATTGAGTGGCCTTATAGTAGTTGTGTGCTACTAGATGATTTCCATGGAGACTACCAGTTCACATTGGGAGTAGCTAAGTGTTACTTAATCGTAGAGACTGTGATAGTCGATTCAAGCTACTGATGTTATAGTAGTTGTGTGCTATGAGATGATTTCAGAGTAGTCAATGGACTACTAGATGAAGACACCGTGAAAGATGCCTCCCTAGATAAGAGGGAGTGTTGATGTTTTGGTAGCTACGAGAGGATCTTTCCCTCCTAGATGGAATTTCTTATATGCAGAGAATATTCTGAAAGCAAGGGATCCATTAGACAAATATTGAAATAACCTAGAACAGAAGTCGGCCCAGAAGAATAAAGTATTATTGAAACGACACATGTCCAGAGAAGAAGTTGACCCAGTCTAGTGGCTAGAAAGACTATAAATAGAGGACATCTTGGTTCATTTGTACACACACTTACACTCTCCCAGCTACACGGAAACAAGACGCAAGTATGGAGGAAGTGATGTAGTAGTTGCAACTAGATAGTTTATTCTTGTTTAGTCTTTTGGCATCTCTCTCTTGTGTGCTACTCCTTGAGGAGATGCACTACCTTCGTATGGTGTTGTTGTTGCAGTTGTGGTGGTATTTCTAGTTGATCTAGCACTTGTGCTAGGGTTTATCTGATTTCACTTGCTTTGTGAATGAAATATATCTAAGTGAAGGTTAGTGTGCTCGGGGGTGGCATATGTGAATTCCTATGGTTGGGTGACAATGATGTGACATTGTGTATCATTAAATGAGCATACCAAAATTTCAATAGTAGTTACAATATATTTTATCACCAATATTCTAAGAAAACCAAGGGAGCATGATTCCATCATGGTAGTGGTGTAAAATCTTACAAAGGTTGTACAATTTATTATAGTAAAAATGACTCACAAGGAAACTAATATTGCATAAATTTATATGAATGAAATCATCACGCTACGTAGTGTGCCTAAGGTAATCATGTCAAATGGAGATTCCAAGTTCACTTTCAATTTTTTGAAGGGGATGTTTCAGGTATTTAGGACTAATTTGAATTTTAGTCATAGATGATTTTAGGGGACAAATTTCGCAAATGGGCTAATTTTCCATGATTTTCCCCCAAAAAACGATTCGCCAATTTCCATTTTTTTCTAAAAACAATTCGTCTAAATTCCATAGAATAAAATTATTTCACCTTAAAAATCGCCAAAATTTTATAGAAACTATATAAAATCCTTATAAATTTGAATATTTTAAAAAAGTATTGCCAACCATTTTACATTTTTCATATTAAGGACTAGTAAGATTATCCCAGGTTTCTACATTTTAATATAAATTTCCATTCTTAAAATCATCCCTAATTTTAGTACAACATATCATCTAGAGTCAAATGGGCATATATAGAGGATCAACCAAATAATTGAAGATATATTGAGAATGTATGTAATGGAAAATCCTTCTAGGTGGGAGGACTTCCTTCACCTAGTTGAATTTTATTATAATAATTAGTATCATACATCCTTGAAGTTGAGCCCATTTGAAGCCTTATATGGTAGGAAATGCAACATGCCATTTATTGTGGATAACCCAGGAGACATTCCATAATTGATAAGGAAAATGGAAGAACGTATGGTGAAGATCAGGTAGAATTTAAGGTTTGCATAGGACATGAAAATGAGTTATCTTGAAAAAGGAAAAGCACACAAGGAATTCAAAGCGACAGAGAATGTGTTTTTAAAAGTTTAGGATAAAAGAAGATCATTGAGATTGAGAAGTTTCCCAAAGTTTTCTATGATATGTTGTGGTCCAATTGAATTTCTAGAGAAGATAGATACAGTTGCATACATGATTTCATTCTCTGCAACCATAAGAATGAATAATGTGTTTCATGTTTCTTTATTGAATAAATATGTGCCTAGTTCTAACCACGTGATTGAATGGATTATGATCCAAGTGGAGCATGAAGGGTAATTTCGGGTGGAACCAATGTGCATGCTAGATGAAAAAGTCAAATTAATTAGGATCAAATGCATTTTCCTAGTAAAGGTCTAGTGGACATGCTACTATCTTGAATATGTCATGTGGGAGTGTAAGGATACCCTGCAAGAGGAGTAACCACAATTGTTTGCAAATTAAAAAAAAAAAACTAAATGCACATTTGTATATAAGTGTGCAAGTCTCCATTTTCGCAGTTCAATTTCTTGGAGCCACAACTTGGAGATATCTTGTAAGACCTGTTATATATCCCTATAAAGGGAGTGGTAAAATCTGACGCACTATGATGCAGAGAAGGATGTACACTTCCTTGGGTTGTGCATGCTGAGGGGAACACAAGATTTTTGGTTGGAATTATTGCATGAGTTGTTAACTTGTGAAAGTATCAAGTACTATGATGTAAAATTGTGTACATGTATATTGGTATAGTTTTGTGCACCAAGGAAAGTTAAAATTGTAGGGGGAGGTTAATGTCACGTCCCCATTTTTAATCCCCAATTTAATGATGCATAATGTAAATATGATGCATGGCCATGGGCCCACCAATGTAATGTGTAAATATTATACATCAAAAATAATAAAATAAATTGTATCTCTGACTACAGAAGGACACAGACAGAGTCATGGGGCTAATTTTCCACAAGAAGGGGGGTTCAAACAAGGGAATTATTCATGTCTATTAATCCCATTCCACCTTTCTAAAATGATTTTGTATGAACCTTATCTTTTCGTTTTAAGTGTATAAAATCTTTAATCACTGAATACATGTAAGAGGTTTGGTGGTAAATGTCACCTCACATAGTTATTGAGAGAATGGGGTTGGATACAATCAATATTGGGGAGTGTGACAGTTACCATGCATGGATAAAAAGAAGTTTGAATGGGTATTGTAAGTAGTTTTTAAAATAGTTTTTGGGAAAGAAAGAGTGTGTTCAGTGCTAGAGCTTGAAAAAAACCATAGTGTACTTTTTGGGCAACTTGTGGAAGATGTAATTGCACAAAAAAGAAGGTTGTTAGGACTGTAGAGTGATATTTCTATGTAAGAAATTACCCTATAGCATGTGATCTTGATGTTGTAACATTTTCTTAATGCAACTAACATTCTTGGAGTCCCTAACAAGATTTGTTTCCTATTGAACCTGTGATGGAGCCTTGGAGCGAAGTGGGATAGCCTAAGGGACTGTGTGGAAGATAAGGATATCCCATTCTTTGGGTTGTTCTTGTTGAGTGGAAAGACACTTGGTGGATTGGTATGGTTGTAGGAAATTAGTTTGTTGAGGATTATTTAGTTTGTGAGTGGACAATAGACATGCTTAGGAGACATCCTTTCTTTTGGATTCATAGCCCTAGCTCAAAGGTGACTTAGTATTGAGAACTAGAGAAATAAGTATATGATTGGGTGGAACGCCTATGCTCTGCAATTGGTTGCACATTTGTTTTCAAAAGATAGGTGTTTCATCTTTGTTCATTATTTTTATTTATGGGTTATGATTGCTATCTATTTTTCTCTATTCCTTAAGTGAACCAATGTTGATGTGTATGTTAAATGGAATTACATATCTTTTTAAATATTCTTGTTAGTTGCACAAATTTTGATCTTGTTGTATACATTTATTTAATGTCTATTAAAAAAAAAAAATTGGGTTAGTAGTGGGTGTGCTTAACATGGTAACTTCATCATTCCATACCAAGCTCATGAGATTCATATAATACAACATATGGTTCATGACTTCAACATAACAAATCATCAAATTTGTATGATGAAAATATGGTTGACTGAAAATTATCAAAGGTTATTTATTTCACATATGAAAAACATAAGAAAGGGTAACCGATGTTTCCCCAAGAGTATTTTTCTAGCCAAGGGTGAGTAATAGAAATGGTTGGCTAACCATATCCCAAAAATATTTTTCTCCTCGAGGGGGGCCATATGTAAGGGTTAGGTAAGCCTTGTCCAATATTATTTTTCTTACTAAGGGGAGCATTAGGAAGGGTGAGTTGACCCTTCCGAAATATCATTCATTCTCACTAAGGGAACACATGAGGAAGGTTCGACTAACCCGTGTCTAAGGGTATTTTCTTTTTAATGCATAACACAGTGAGGACTTAGCTAACCCTTTACTAAGATTAGTTCTCATGTTAGTTGGGATGATCGGAAAGGGTCAACTAACCCTTCCCCATGATTATTTCTCTTATTGACTATGAGAATGTGGAAGGGTCGACTAACCCCTCCCCAAGATTATTTTTCTGACTAAGAGGAGTACATGGAAGGATCGATCAAGCCTTTCCTAAGATTTATTTTCTCATTGATGTAGAGCATTGGTAATGGTTATCCAACCCTTCCCCAAAATTATTTATCACTTTGGAGGGAACACAAGAAGGGTCAACTGACACTTTCCTAATGTTTTTTCCCACCAAGAGGAGCATTTGCAAGGGTTGAATAAGAACATCAAAGGCTGAGCTAATCCTTGCCCGGGATTATTTTTCTTCCTAATGTGGTGCATTTTCTCATAATAAGGAACATAGAGAATCGTTGGTCGACCCTTGTGAGACATTATTTTTCTCAACGAGGAGGGACATAGGGAAGTGTTAGCTCATCCTTTTTTAAGATAAATACGTGGAGGGTTAACTAACTCTCCCTCAAGATTATTTTTCTTCCCGATGTACATTTCCTCATAATAAGGAGCATAGAGAATGGTTGGTCAACCCTTGTTAGACATTATTTTTCTCAACAAGGAATTCCATAAGAAAGTGATAGCTCATCATTTTTTAAAATTATTTTTCCTACCTAAATAGAAAATTTGAAAGGGTCGATTAAACCTTCCAAAATATTATTTGAATTTTTTTTTTTAAATGCCTAATTTTTCCTTGCAAAATATTATTTAAAGTTTTTTTTTCAAAATGCCTAACTTTTCTTATAATACTTCCTTTGGAGTGAAACAAAATAGAGCTTTCAACGGTATGTACCCCTGATTTTGGTCAATAGAAACATATTTAAAAGACCTACCAAAATCCTTCCTTGGTATGCTGAACTCTGGAAGCTTTCTATTATACTAATTAGTATGTAAGCCTTATATTATATTAATTTATATGCAAACGCAAAGTCAACATACAGAGTTGTAAGCGTGGAACTTCTTTTAAGTATTATAACCCAAAAGTGCCACCGGGAGGAATTGACCTAGTATAGTTAGTTTATTTATTGTTTTTTCGGCATACTGACAACGCAACAGCTTTAGCCTTAGCCTTAGCTACAGCTCAGTTTTCAGCGCGATTACATCAGTGGATGATTCAGGGAAGAAATAAACGATTTAAAACACCGACCAAACTGGCTGGTTGACATAGTTTTCTTCACGGAATTTATTAACAACAATATATGTTCACCACTGTATAAATTCTTTTGTACCATGATCAAACGGTAAAGCTGTCCAACTATCGTGAGCGGGTTAATTTTTGAAATAGTGAGTTTTTAATTAGAATATTTTATAAATTTATTAAGGGAATAAATATGTGATTTCAAGGATTTGAATTTGGATGGAGATGATAACAATCATTTTTCTCAACCACCTAAACTATATTTGATAAATACAATGTAATATTACATAATAACAAAATTAAAAAAATATATGACAAATAATTTACACAAATTTATTTGAGTATTGTAACCAATTATTTTAATAAAATATCCACAATGATTTACACATCAATAACATAAATTAATAAACATACAGCTACCAATCATATACTTTTACACCATTAAAATCGGTTTATAAACTCGTGAATGCAGTTACTAAAATCAACTATAACAACAACTTTTAGATATATTAAAAAATATGTTTAGGGAGCTACTCTTACACAACTTGGTAACTGAAAACTACATACATCAAAAATATTTAAATTATACCTAATTATTAGATATCTCTTTACATGTTATTTCTTTATCGAGTTTATGAGTTTTTTGATTGGAATGAATCCATTGTGATCATGAATATGTGTAGATTAAAGAGGTCTTAATATTTTCTCGTAAGGAGTGAAAAAAAAAAAAATTACTAATAAGGTAGTTATTTTGTCAAATATCATGATTTAATACTTCAGTTAATATCTAAATGTATATTTAAAATGATTATTAAGTATTAAAGGTTTGCAATATTTGATTAAAAATTAAAAAATAAATGATAAGTATACAAATAAAATTTAAAAAGACATAACTTCGTTTGTTTTTTTATTTTATAATTAATCATTTAATACAGGATCAAGAGCATTTAATAAATCATAACATATATGTTATTGGTGATTCATCCTGAGAGAGAGAGTCCCTGAGAGGGGTGTGTGGTTCCTATTTGAGACAGAGCTGGAACGTAAAGATGGCGGCCTCCTTACAGAGAGTTGAGAAGAACTCCAAATTATTCTCCTGTGTAACACAGTGAGAAAGGAGATATGCAAAGTTGGACATGCATGTGGCTGAGCTCAAGGTGAATGTGTGAATTCCCAAAGAGATGGGTGCATCGTTATGAGACAGAGATGAAAATGATGTATTAGCCTCCTCTGAGCAGAGAGTTGATGATGAACTCCAGATGACTCTCATGTGTAATGCAGTGGGAAAGAAGATATGTTGAGTGGACATGCTTGTGGACGAGCACAAGTGAACGTGATCCTAGTGGTTGAGCACTAGTGAGAGTGGTTCTTATGTGTAATGCAGTGAGCCAGATATATGGACATCCCTATGGATGTGCCCCTAGTGGCTGAGACCTAGTGGGTGTATGAGATCCCTTGCTATATTGTTCAAGAGTCAGACCTTCATATAACCCTAATTGTAATGTAAAGGGTACAGGTCGGCCCCACCTTAATGTAATTGATAATTAATGTAAAAGATAATTAATTTGGTTAATATTAATTATATTATGAGATAGAGAGGTCAACCGTGTTGTTCCAATAAACGCTTTTGTTGACAAGTCAAGTCTAATATAAGTAAAGTTAAATTCTCCATTGAGGAATCATATCTTTTGTGTGAGTTTGGAAATTTCAGCAAGTACATCTTCTTAGGAAAAGTGTGCACCTCTCTTGGGCACTAGTCTTCCAGGGTTTGTAAGCACCCTCTTATGTTCTAGGTTTTCTTGGTGGTGAAGGTCTTTCTCTTGAATAATATAGCAAAGGATTTGGTTGGGTTTTTTTCCCTTGTTGAGAAGGGTTTCCCAGGATACTTCTTGTGTTCTTGTGCATGGTGTTTCTTCATGTGATCTTGGTTGCTGCAACATAATTGTTTATGGTTTAAGTTAAATTCTAAAAAGGAATGAACTTCATGCTTAAACCTTTCTTATTGAAAAATCAACATGTTCTACTAGTTGATTTCCATGGAGACTACCAGTTCACATTGTGAGTAGCTAAGTGTTACTTAATTGTAGAGACTGTGACAATCGATTCGAGCTACCGATGGAATTCTGGGAGTTGTGTGCTGCCAACTAATTTTAGAGTAGTCAGTGGACTACTAGATGAAGAAATCATGAAAGATGCCTCCCTAGATAAGAGGGAGTTTTTATGTTTTGGTAGATATGAGAGGATCTTTCCCTCCTCGATGACCTTTCTTATATGCAGAGAATATTCCAAAAGCAAGGGATCCATTAGAAAGATATTGAAATACCCTAGAAGAGAAGTTGGCCCATAACACATGTCTAGAGAAGTAGTTGACCCAGTCTAGTGGCTAGAAAGACTATAAATAGAGGATGTCTTGGTTCATTTGTACACACACTTACACTCTCCCAGCTACATAGAAACAAGGTGCAATTGTGGAGGAAGTGATGCAGTAGCTGCAACTGGACAATTTATTCTTGTTTAGTCTTTTGGCATCTCTCTCTTGTGTGATACTCCTTGAGGATATGCACTACAATTGTATGGTGTTGTTGTTACAGTTGTGGTGGTATTTCTAGTTGTGCTAGCGCTTGTGCTAGTGTTTATCTGATTTCACTTGCTTTGTGAACATAATGTATCTAAGTAAAGGTTAGTTTGCTCAGGGTGGCATATGTGAATTTCTATGGTTGGGTGACAATAATGTGACATTGTGTATGGTTAAATGAACATACCAAAATTTAAATAGTAGTTACAATATATTTTATCGTCAAGATTCTAAGAACAACAAGGGAGCATGATTCCATCATGGTAGTGGTGGAAAATATTACAAAGGTTGTACAATTTATTATAGTGAAAATGACTCACAAGGAAGCTAATATTGCATAAATTTATATGAAGGAAATCACTAGGCTACATAGTGTTCCTAAGGTAATCATGTCAAATGGAGATTCCAAGTTCACTTTCAGTTTTTTGAAGGGGATGTTTAAGGTATTTGGGACTTGTTATCCCCGATTTCTAGGGATAACTAGGAGATCATGTCTCGATACCCACAGGTCCTAGACATGGAGTACCGAGAGCAGGATTGACCTGAGCATGGCCCTGGAGGGCCCATCCTTCTTTTCTTCGCCAGATTTGTCCTATCAGCAGCAACAACATCTATCACCATCGACTTAGACTTGCATCAGAGAAGACTCTTGCTCCATGAGGTAATTGATCCAGGTATCATGGTATGTGTCATGTTTGATCATTATAACTTTCTTATATATGCATCAGGTTCCTTACATTTCTGATAACTACTTGGATCTTACACTAACCCACTTGACCATTGTTGGGGGGATTAACGGGCTTCCCTAGCAAGCTTGTATCCATGGGTTTTGGTTAGCCACTAGGGGGGATTTGAAGAGCCATCGTCCGCTCCCACCATACTATCACTTTACATCTTATCTCCCATACATCCATCCCATTCCCTTAGTCCGGGCATTAGGATGACCTACTTGAGGGGTTACATTTCGTCCTATGGGAAGAAGGGGCTAAAGGCCCAGGGGGTAAAAGCAGCTGGTAAAAGATAAAAGCCATAGGAAATAAAACCTAGAGATTCTTCGCCCGGGGATCCCCGAGAAGGCAATAAAATGCCTCTCGGTAAGAAACAAAAGGGACCCGAAGAAAAATAATAAAACAAGACCTAACCAAGAGGATGGGAGGTCTCATCATGAGCCGGCTCATTATGTTCATAGGTATGTAGAAGTATGACATCGCCATTATCTGGTCACCACGCCAGGGCAATGACCCTTGGGTGCATGGCCAAGGGAAAGGGGGTCTCATCACGAGTCAGCCTTATCATTTCTACGAAAATACTAGTGGGTAACACTGTCAGCTCTGGTCACCACGCCAAGGCAGTGTCCTCTGGTCAGACCTTGAAGTAAAAATGAAAGAAAAAGCAATAAATAAAAGAAGAATAAAGGAAATAAAGGGGCTTGGAAAAAAGTGCATCCATGATGGGTACAACTCACCTCCTACAAAGGCACCCACAAACAATACCTACCCCTAGTCTTCATTATGACTGGACTTCCTTGGACCATATCACTTCATGAACATGGATTGAATAATATTCTTCGGAAACTTTCTTTTTCTTATGGATACTGGCCCAATAGGTCATTATGTTTCTTTCTTCAACTTTGTATAGTAGGTCAGTGTAATGTCTTTGAGCTATTAGATGATATACTAGGGGTTTTATGCATGTATTTGATAAATTTAATGATGAAATATGATTGACATTGCTATGATCCCAAGGACTGATGATCCCATGGAGGGCGAAGTTTTTGATGTGCAGGACCATACCCGACGGACAGGTACCAGTGGACTGGTACACATGGGGATATGATTAGCTCGAACCTCCATGGGGATGAAGAGCCCATCAGATGGTTGTTGGGATGGCAGAAACAGGACAACGTTGTGATGAGCCTTTGCACAGGAAGAAAGAAGGATGTTCCACCTAGGACACTTTGGCAGAGCCCGGCCTAGAGGGAATCACCCACTGCAAATGGAACGTTTTCCTTTGATGGACAGGACATCACCTAGGAGAGTTGGACGTTATCCTGAGCGTGTCACAGTGTGTTGAGGTTGTTGGCACGTGTGACAGCTTGCATGATGCCCTAGAAGGGCCAATGTATCACTTCTGGATGTTGGATTTGCCCAAAAAGGGCCAACGTCTCCCTCAAAAGGGATTGACATCCCACCTTTTGCTCATATTATGTCATTTTTCTAGAAATTAATGTAAAAACAGTGTAAATTTTGTAGTCAGCCTTGTCGGTTGTTTTAATGACCTATTTTTAATTGAAAGGTCATGGATTGGTATAAATTGAGGACGTTTTCCCCTCATTGGAACACGGACACAACTCACTCTCTTGTGAGATCTCAAAACTTGCGCCCTAGTTTGGTGCTCTTGGTCTTTTAAAGTGAGGCACAACTCTTGGAGGAGGATTTCTCTTGGCATTTATGGTGTTTCTCTCATGGAAGGCTTACAACTAGGGTTTGATTATGCATTCTTCATGATATGTAAGTGAATTTTTCATGCAAAACTTCTTAAGTGAATGGTTGTAGGCTTAATTTCTTACATTTTGCTATTATATTGTTGAATCTTGAAACCCTAGGTAGCAAGCACACTAGTAGGTCATTGTTATATGTCCCCATGTTTGAGAAATAGTTTTAGCCATTGATAAAGGAATATATAGCCTAGCCATTGCTATACTTTTCTCCCTTTTTCTGAGTTAGCATTGAAGTTATAGGTTGAAAAGAGGAGACGTCCTAGGCCTAGTTGAATCTACACCTAGGGTTTTCACCTTCTAGGGTTTGAAAGCCTTGCCCCTGCAACACTTTCTCCCTTAAATCTGTACTTTGAAGCTAGTCGTTTTTCCAAGTGTATTTAGAGAAAGAGGAAGGAGCATGAGGCCTTGCCTAAGCAACACCGGAATGAGCCTCCTTCCCTCAGGGTTTTGATTCTAGGGCCCTGCCATTGCAGCACCATAGAACCCTACCTTCCAATCTATGAATTTTAAATCCTCCCGAGACCTTGTGTCCTTGCTTTTGACTCCATTCTACCCTAAGGCACTGGTTAGACTTACAACGTTGAGCTTGAAGTGTACAAATCATCTCTTAAAAACTTTAATTTTTGAAACCCTAACTAACCCTAACGCTACTAACCTAGGCTGACGTCATACTTGACGCAACAAGCCTTCTAATTAGCAAATAAGCAATCAAAAGATGGCGTCAAGCATTTACTGAGCAATTTGTTGATTGAAAATACTGTTGGCTTTGTCATTTTGTAGATATTGATGAATTGGTGATCTTGCATAGGCTATTTAGCAGAACGTTGACTTCATCTTATCTATTATATTGCTTATTGAATGAAATCAGATAGTCAATAAGTACTAACCCTTTGAATTATAACCTGCAAATATACATATAGTGTTGTTATTGTCTTGTTCCGGGCAGGTGTTCTCAACAGGGACTTCACTTCTTTATTGGTTGATTAGCCGGATTATCTGATACTGGTGGTGACCTGCGAGGAGGCAAAACCTTTACTCTTGACCTTTTATTCTTTGCCTCTTCAAACCCTAGGTTACCGGGGACGTCTCCACTGGGCTAACCTCCCTAAACAGAAAGAACCTCCCCATCGAGGTGACAGTGGGTGGGGAAGTTTCATGTTACGCCAGTTTGTCCACTATCCTTTAGCCTGTGACCTAAAATACAAACTGCGCAATAACAGGACTAATTTGAATTTTAGTACAAAATATCATCTAGAGTCAAATGGGCATATATAGAGGATTAACCAAATAATTGAAGATATGTTGAGAATGTATGTAATGGAAAATCCTTCTAGGTGGGAGGACTACCTACACCTAGTTGAATTTTCTTATAATAATTAGTATCATACATCCTTGAAGTTGAGCCTGTTTGAAGCCTTGTATGGTAGGAAATGAAACATGTCAGTGATTTTGGATAACCTAGTAGACATACCATAATTGCTAAGGGAAATGGAAGAACATATGGTGAAGATCAGGTATAATTTAAGGTTTGTATAGGACAGGAAAATGATTTATGTTGACAAAGGTAGAACACACAAGGAATTCAAAGCGGGAGAGAATGTGTTTTTAAAAGTTTAGGATAAAAGGAGATCATTGAGATTGAGAAGTTTCCCAAAGTTTGCAATGATATGTTTTGGTCCAATTGAATTTCTAGAGAAGATAGATACAATTGCATACATTCTTTCATTATCTACAACCATGAGAATGAATATTGTGTTTCATGTTTCTTTATTGAATAAATATGTGCCTAATTCTAACCACATGATTGATTGGATTATGATCCAAGTGGAGCATGAAGGGGAATTTCTGGTGGAACCAATGTGCATCCTAGATGAAAAAGTCAAATTAATTAGGAACAAATACATCGTCCTAGTAAAGGTCTAGTGGACCTGCTACTATCTTGAAGATGTCACATGGGAGTGTAAGGAGACCATGCAAGACGAGTAATCGATTTTTTTTCCAAATTTTAAAGAAAACTAAATGCACATTTGTATATAGGTGTGCAAGTCTCCATTTTCGTAGTTCAAGTTCTTGGAGCCACAACTTGGGGACATATTGTAAGACCTGTTCTATATCCCTATAAAGGGAGTGGTAAAATATGACGCACTATGATGAAGAGAAAGACATACACTTCCTTGGGTTGTGCATGTTGAGGGGAACACAAGATTTTTGGTTGGAATTATTGCATGAGTTGTTAACTTGTGAAAGTATCAAGTACTATGATGTAAAATTGTGTACATGAATATTAGTATAGTTTTGTGCACCGATGACAGTTTAAATTGTAGGGGGAGGGAAATGTCAAGTCCCCATTTTTAATCCCCAATTTAATGATGCATAATGTAAATATGATGTATGGCCATGGGCCCACCAATGTAATGTGTAAATATTGTATATAAAAAATAATAAAATAAATTGTAGCTTTGACTAAAGATGGAAACAGACAGAGTCATGGGGCTAATTTTCCACAAGAGAGGGGGGTTCAAACAGGGGAATTATTCATGTCTATTAATCCCATTCCACCTTTCTAAAATTATTTTGTATGAAACTTATATTTTCCTTTTAAGTGTATCAAATCTTTAATCATTGAATACATGTAAGAGGTTTGGTGGTAAAAGTCACTTCACATAGTTATTGAGATAATGGGGTTGGATACAATCAACATTCGGGAGTGTGAGAGTTAGTATACATGGGTAAAAATAAGTTTGAATGGGTATTATAGGTAGTTTTTATAATAGTTTTTGGGAAAGAAAGAGTGTGTTCAGTGCTAAAGCTTGAAAACAACCATAGTGTACTTTTTGGGTAACTTGTGGGAGATGTAATTGCACAAAAAAGAAGGTTGTTAGGACTGTAGAGTGATATTTCTATGTAAGATATTACCCTATAGCATGTGATCTTGATGTTGTAACATTTTCTTGATGCAACTAGCATTCATGGAGTCCCTAACAAGAGATTTTTCCTATCCAACCTCTAATGGAGCCTTGGAGCGAAGTGGGATAACCTCAGGGACTGTGTGGCAGAGAAGAGGATCTCATTCTTTGGGTTGTTCTTGTTGAGTGGAAAGACACTTGGTGGATTGGTATGGTTGTAGGAAATTAGTTTGTTGAGGATTATTTAGTTCGTGAGTGGACAATAGACACCCTTAGGAGACATCCTTTCTTTTGGATTCATAGCCCTATATCAGGGGTGACTTACTATTGAGAACTAGAGAAACAAGTATATGGTTGGGTGGAACACTTATGCTCTGCAATTGGTTGCACATTTGTTTTCAAAAGATAGGTGTTTCATCTTTGTTCATTATTTTTATTTATGGGATCTGATTGCTATGTGTGTTTCTCTATTCCTTAAGTGAATCAATGTTGATGTGTATGTTAAATGGAATTGCATTCATCTTTTTAAATATTCTTGTTAGTTGCACAAATTTTGATATTGTTGCATACATTTATTTAATGTGTATTATAAAAAATTTGTTGGGTTAGTAGTGGGTGTGATAAACATGGTAAGTTCATCATTCCATACCAAGTTCATGAGATTCATAAAATACAACATATGGTTCATGAATTCAACACAACAAATCATCAAATTTGTATGATGAAAATATGGTTGACCGAAAATTATTAAAGGTTATTTATTTCACATATGAAAAGCATAAGGAAGGGTAACCGATGTTTCCCCAAGAGTATTTTTGTAGCCAAGGGTGAGTAATAGAAATGGTTGGCTAACTCTATCCCAAAAATATTTTTCTCCTCGAGGGGGGCCATATGTAAGGGTTAGGTAAGCCTTCTCCGAGATTATTTTTCTTACTAAGGGGGAGCATTAGGAAGGGTGAGTTGACACATCTGAAATATCATTCATTCTCACCGAGGGAACACATGAGGAAGGTTCGATTGACCCGTGTCTAAGGCTATTTTCTTGTTAATGCATAACACACTGAGGACTCAACTAACCCTTCACTAATATTAGTTCTCATGTTAGTTGGGATGATTGAAAAGGGCCAGCTAACCCTTCCTCGTGATCATTTCTCTTATTGACAAAGAAAATGTGGAAGGGTCGACTAACCCCTCCCCAAGATTATTTTTCTCACTGAGAGGAGCACATGGAAGGGTCAATCAAGCCTTTCCTAAGATTTATTTTGTCATTGATATAGAGCATTGGGAATGGTTAGTCGACCCTACCCCAAAATTATTTTTCATTTGGAGGGAATACAAGAAGGGTCAATTAACACTTTCCTAATATTTTTTCTCACTAGGGAGAGAATTTGCAGGGGTTGAATAAGAACATCAAAAGGTGAGCTAGTCCTTACCCATGATTGTTTTTTTCAATGAGGGGGATCAAATAGAAGGGTTATCCCACCCTTGACCAATATTATTTTTCTCTCATTGGGGAAGCATGAGGAACACTCAATGATCATGGGTAATTGTCAGTTGATCATGCCCAAAGATTATTTTTTTTTAGGGTTGCACACAAAAAAGTCAATCAATGCCTTCGAAGATAATTTTTCTCATCACGGGAGAGCACGTGGAGGGTAAACTAACTCTCCCCTACGATCATTTTTCTTCTTGATATGGAGCATTTTCCCATAATAGGGAGCATAGAAAATGGTTGTTCGACCCTTGTGAGACATTATTTTTCTCAACCAGGAGGATCATAGGGAAGTGTGAGCTCATCCTTTTTTAAGATAAATACGTGAAGGGTTAACTAACTCTCCCTCGATATTATTTTTCTTCCTGATGTGGAGCATTTCCTCTAATAAGAAGCATAGAGAATGGTTGGTCAACTCTCGTTAGACATTATTTTTCTCAACAAAGAGTTCCATGGGGAAGTGTTAGCTCATCCTTTTTTAAGATTATTTTGAAAGGGTTGGTTAACCCTTCCAAAATATTATTTCAATTATTTTTTTTTTGCAAAATGACTAGCTTTTCTTATAATACTTCCTTTGGAGTGAAATAAAATAGAGCTTTCAAGGGTATGTACCCCTTATTTTGGTCAATAGAAACAGTTTTAAAAGACCAAACAAAATCATTCCTTGGCATGCTGGACTCTGGAAGCTTTCTATTATACTAATTAGTATGTAAGCCTTCTCTTATATTAATTTATATGCAAACGCAAAGTCAACATACAAAGTTGTAAGCGTGGAACTTCTTTTAAGTATTATAACACAAAAGCCGCACTGGGAGGAATTGACCTAGTATAGTTAGTTTATTTATTGTTCTTTCGGCATACCGACAACGCAACAGTTTTAGCCTTAGCCTTAGCTACAGCTCAGTTTTCAGCGCGATTACATCAGTGGACGATTCAGGGAAGAAAGAAACGATTTAAAACGCCGACCAACGAATCAGAGAAACGCAAGGCGTAGAAATAGAATCCTTTGACATTGAAATTGTGTTACCCACAGTTGAGTTGCTGCTGTCATGTTTCTTCCGCGTGCCTTAATCGAAGACTGCTTACATGTTAATTTAGGCGGTGGGCCGGTAATACTACTAAAAAGGAATTTATGTCTTTTGGTTATAAGAAAGAGGGCACTAAACAGGAGATTGCACGAAATGCAAACAAGAATGGCTTAGAAATAGTTAAGTAATCAGGTGTCCTTTCAGGGACTGAAGGAAGCCAAGCTGTCCCTATTCAGGCATGCCATTGGACCAAACTGTCTGGTTGACATAGTTGTCTTCACGGAATTTATTAACAACAATATATGTTCACCACTATATAAATTCTTTTGTACCATGATCAAACGGTAAAGCTGTCCAACTATCGTTAGCTGGTTAATTTTTGGAACAGTGGGCACTGAACCGCAAGAATATTTTATAGATTTATTAAGAGAACAAACATATCACTATAAGCATTTGATTTGAATGAAGAGAACCACCCAAACTATATCCTATAAACACAATGTGATATTACATAATAACAAGATTAAAAAAATAAACACAATGTGATATTACATAATAACAAGATTAAAAAAATATATGACAAATAATTTACATAAATTTATTTGAATATTGTAACTAATTATTTCAATAAAATATTCACAGTAACATAAATTAATAAACATACAGCTACCAATCATATACTTTTACATCATTAAAATTGGTTTATGAATTCGGTGAATGCAGTTGTTAAAATTAACTATATATAATAACAAGATTAAAAAAATATATGACAAATAATTTACATAAATTTATTTGAATATTGTAACTAATTATTTCAATAAAATATCCACAGTAACATAAATTAATAAACATACAGCTACCAATCATATACTTTTACACCATTAAAATTGGTTTATGAACTCGGTGAATGCAGTTGCTAAAATTAACTATAGCAACAACTTTTAGATATATTAGAAAATATATTTAGGGACCTACACTTACACAACTTGGTAACACAACTTGGTAACTGAAAACCACATAAATCAAAAATATTTAAATCATGCCTAATTATTAGATCTCTTTACACGTTATTTTTTTTATCCAGATTATGAGTTTTGTGACTGGAATCCATTGTAATCATGAATATATGTAGATCGTAGATTAAAAAGGTTTTAGTATCTTTGCTAGAGATATTGTTTACAATAGTATAGTTGGTTTGATTTGTTAAAGATTGTTGAGATATTTTTCAACTACAATCTCCAGGATTAAAAGACATTAAGTTAAAATTTCTACTAAACCATTTAGTAAAATAACTGGGCAAGGCCGATTTGATTTAATGTGCAATCAATTTTTTAACTATTTTTCAATAAAAAGTAAAAAAAAACAATACTAACAAGGTAGTTATTTTTCCAAATATCATGATTTAATACTTCAGTTAATATCTAAATATATACCTAAAATGATTACTTAATATTAAAGATTTGCAATATTTAAATGATAATCATACATATAAAATTAAAAAAAAAAAACAACTTCTTAGTTTTTTATTTTATAATTAACCTCTAATACAGGATAAGGAGCATTGAGATAGACAGGAACTCATAACATATAAGTTATTGGTGATTCATCTATTTTACTTTGAAACAGAAATATAAATATAAGAATGTAAAAACAATAATGAAATTGAGTGAAACAAAAACGTAAGAATGTAATAACAATATCGCAGTATTAAACTTGTATGAACAGACATTGTGATTTTGAAAGTTAAAATAAAATTTTAATAAATTTTTATTAACAAAATGATATTTATTAACCATTTTAAATAGAATTAATATTTTATAACCAATTATTATGGATAAAAACCAATTTTAAATAAAAAACAATTATAAATATATTCCAAAATGCCTTATTTTTTTTATTATATTTCTGGGTCATATTATATTTATGGGTTTGGACTGAAACAAAACAGAGCTTTCAACAGTGTTGTGGCACGTTTACCGTTTTTATATTTTTCAACAGCAACAATCTCCCAAGAGCAATCAAATAATTCCCTTGTATGCCTGACTCTGAAAGCTTTATATATTATATTAATTAGTATGTGAGCCTTCTATTATATTAATCGATATGCAAGCGAAATGTCAAGATACACGCGGAGAGCCTCTTTTAAATATTAGATCTCAAAAGTCGCACAGGGAGTAATTGACTTTTGTATACCGGGAATTTATTTATTGGTTTTTCTGCATACAGGCAACGCAACAGCTTCCATATATTATTAAGTAGGTTTAGACTTAGCTACAGCTCAGTTTTCAGCGCGCTTACATCAGTGGAAGATTCAGGGAAGAAAGGAACAATTTAAAACGCCGACAAACGAATGATACTGCCGCGTGCCTTGAGAGAAAACAGCTTACATGTTAATTTAGCCGGTGGACAGGTAACAGTACTAAAAAAGATTTATGTCTCTGGGTTATCAGAAAGAGAGCACTAATATTCATTTATAAAGTAGCCAGATTTCAAGAAACGCAAACAAGAATATCTTAGAAATAATTAAGTAGCCAGGTATCCTTTCAGGGAGCGAAGGAAGCCACGCTGTCCCTATTAAGACATTCCCACGGACTAGACTGGTTGGTTCACATTGTTGTCTTCACAGAATTTATTAACAACAATATATATTCACCACTATATAAATTCAAAACAGGTTTCTTTTTATACCACGATCATAGGGTAACGCTGTCCAATTATCGTTGACTTTGTTATAGGGTTGTTGTTTTTAGGCTTAAATAATAAAGGATGGCCTGTTTTGTTTAGCTCATTTTTATGGAGGACTTTTTCGTATAACAGTACGGTTGTATGGAAGACTATGGTGTATTATAGTAGTATATGAGATTATATAAGTTTTAATTACTTTATTTTTTATATAATATATAATGATAATCACTAGGTTATTGAAGTATTTTATTTATGATTTATATTGAATTTTTTTATTATTATTAATATTTTTTTAAATGGAAAGTTTTTTTTTTTTTTTTAAATTATATAATTTTAAAGTCAAGACCAAACACCAAATTGGTGTATGAAATCTATTTATTGTGGTACAAGGGATCCAAGGGACCCCCTCCCTTAGGGGTAATGCAAACATGAAAAAACAACAATCTCTTAATTTGGAGGGATTATTCAAGGTACTTTTACAATGGATTTGAATATGGCGTAAAAAGATGAAACATAGGAAATTGAATTGACTTTCCCAATACACAACTTTTATTCATAGAAATTGTGAATAATTGTGTGAAATTTGATTTTTTCTAATAATGGTATGTTATTTTTCTAGCAAAATATAAGGTATATGAAATTTTCTTCCAAAAAAATTGTATAATTGTAGAGTACCCATTGTTCTAGTATGGTGTATTTTTTCAAAATTTATGATATTAATTTTATCTTTTTTTTTTAAATTATTGAAGTCAATGTATCTTTGAAATTACAATGCATTTATAATTACAACCCCTTTAGTTCATGCAGGCTACAAGGATCAAGTATATAACTCATTTGAAAAATGGTTAAGCTCACAAACATTTATAGCAGAAATAAAAGAGGTATGTATTTTAGGTTAAATTATATATTTCAAGACAAAAATAGATTAAAATAGTAAAAATAATTAATTTAAAAAATAAAATATACATTTTGAATCTTCATAGCCAACTCTATCTATGTCTCTAGTTTCATATGATTTTTGTAGCCACTAGGTTTGTCATCCCGAACTTAACCTAAATCTGAGGAAACCAACTCAGAAACATATATGCTAGAGTTTTCTCTCTAGTCCGAAATATTTTTAAATGAAAATAATGCGTGCATACTTTAGGATCGTGCACACATTCCTAAAGCGCATGGGAATTCCTAAAACATGTGCGCATTATTAGGAACAAGAATGCACACATGTTCATGTTAACACTAAATAACTCTCTCTCTCTCTCTCTCTCTCTCTCTCTCTGACCTCT